>JAQPPZ010008733.1:0-20084 GCA_028583015.1 Wollemia nobilis | reverse complement strand
ATTGTTTGAAAATTATGACCTCAAAATATCATCATAAATTATCCCTCTTTCATGAAATCAAAATTTTCATAAAGAGACAAAATTTAATGCTTTAAAACACTATCTTTTGATGTAATGACAAATTACCCCTCTTCAATGAAATTAGAATTTTCATGAAGAGAAGTGCATTTATTTCTCCGGAAATGATCACTTGTGAAACGCCATAAAATTGACCCCCTTCAATGAAATTGATATTTTCATGAAGGTAAGATCATCTTATACTTGAAAATAACGTATGAAGCTGAAAATTTCTGATTTGGCTTCAAAATTAAAAAAAATATATGAATTGTTGAAACTATAAAAAACTGCATCAAACAATCATTTTCAAAAATTAATATAAAAACGACATGATCTCGAAATGAGTCCGAATATGTTGCGTATGATAGATTTTACATCATTATTCATAGCCATATATATTTTTATCATTTTATTTATTAACGATTTTATTTTAATGCCTGAAGTTTTTAAAAAAAATGTAAAACGAAAATTTCAAAAACAGAAATTAAAATCTAAAAATAAATTTAAATGCTGAAAAAAGACATATGCAAAGCATTTCCAGTTTGATGGCATCCCATCCTGCAAAACTGAAACTATGAGAAACTCTTACATGCAACCTATTATATTCCAACCTGTATTCACACAATCGAAATAAAACAGGTGTTAGATCCTAAGGTACAAACATAAATTTCAGATCTCAAGTATTCGCCTAATGCAACTAAAAAAAAATGGCATTAACATTATCTATAAATTCAAAATATGAAAATAAAAAGATAAGACAATGAAAATCCAACATGAAGAAAAATTTCTCTTCCGATTTTGACAAACAAAATCTAAATTTCTGAAAAGGCTTTTGCATTAAAAATACTCCCTGTTACATTCTCGCAGCATTTGGCCTTCAAAAGGTCTAGCCCCCCTTTCTGCATTCTCTAAAATGCATATTTAAAATTTTGAAAAAAAATCTCTTCCGTTCCCCTTCAAATGTTGTCTTTTCGTTTCCTGCAGCTCTTCATTTGCAGCATTCGATTTCCTTTTGTTTTCCAATGCTTCATTTCAAAGCATTTCATTCTCCCGAGAAAGTGGTTCTTTTGATCTCCCAAAGTTTGTTTTTATTTAAAATCATTTATAACCTTGATAATAAATAACTTTAGAACCTTTTTTATTTCGCACGACCCGACATTCATGGTAAATAAATTAAACACATTCCTCTGTGTCTCTCTGCTGTATGATAACGGTTACCCATTACCCAGTTCATAATATATAACCACATCGAGCCAACGTTCATGTCTGCTACGATGTTCCATTTCTCATTGTAGTATTCTTGGAGATACCCACTATGATTATCCACGTTAAATCTAGTATTCTTTGTATTGGACCATTGATTCCAGTGTTGATATTTTTTAGAGCTACCGTTTCACTGCGTATCACTAGGTTGGTCACCGCATCGCTTTAAAATTGTCTACACTGCATCGTGGCGTACTAATCGCCATCCTTTTTGTCTTTGAAAATCCTATGTGATTGTCGCATTATTTCTATTCCACTTTGTTGTGATTAAAATAAAAATGATATGCCTTCGTTCTCTCTTTTATCATTGCATCGAATGCTATCTGCTATTGGAGAAATTGTTTCTTACGTGGCCATCCATATCAAACCACACTGTCACTCAACTTCTACCTGCCTTCCATCTATAAAATCCTATCAACTGGCCCCAATAAAAATGCCTGTAAATGGTTTACCACCCATGAGCTCCCACGAAAACCTCATTGGCTGTTATTTAAAAGCGTGGCTTCCACTACAACCAATCCCCTACGCGTCTACATTGCTCTGCCAAAATTTGAACATCCATGCCTCAGCATCCGTCGACGTCAAGCATTTATCATATTTCATGTTGTTCGTTATTGTCGTGTTGCGTCTTTGATGGTGTTGTGTCTATTATCGTCCGCCTTGCAAAACACATGCATATCACAAAATTAATATTATTGAAAACTTTAAAACCAAATTCTAAACCATAAAAAAAAAACAAATTTAAATTAAATCCTAAAACTTAACTAGAACTTAACTAAGATAACCAAAAGTCTAAAGCTTAAATAAAGCAAATGAATCTAAAACTAACATTAAGTCCTCCTTTTAATCACAACCTTTATTATTTTTTTATGCATATTATTATTATAATATATATGAAATATATTATTATAATAATAATATATATTTTATTATTTGATTTTAATCTTTTTTATTATTGTTTTTTTTTTTAATATTATTATTAGTATGTAATCATAATGTTATTATTATCTATTATATAATAATAATAATAATAATAATAATATAATATTATTATTATTATTATTATTAATAATGATAATAATAACAATAATTATTATATAAATGAATCATTATATCATTTATTTATATTTTTTTGTTATGAAATATATAAAGATATACATTTAATTTTTTATTTATTTAAATTTTTTTTTTGTAAACTTATGCATAGATATAAAAAATATATACACATAAGTTTATTTTATGTTTTATTTCAACTTTGTATATATAGGTATACATACAAAAGCTTATTATTATATATATATTTTTATTTTTCCTTTTCTTTTTATTTAAAACAAACCAACTCAAAAGAGTAAAATTGAGCCATACTAAGCTCCATTAAACAAACACAAAATCCAAAAAAAAACAAAAAATGAAACATGCAAAATAGAAAACACTTAATAACACCTTGAAATAGCAATGAAAAGCAACAAGATCAAATGCAACCCTATCCATACTCCCAAGGAAGTCTATTGAAGACAAAATATGCTACACAAAGAGGAACCTTTGACTACATTACATATATCCGGGATGGATCCTATCGTACACATATTGCTCCATTGAGACCAAGACTCTCAAAAACATAAAAAGAAAGGTGGGTCCCCAAGTTTTGGGGCTAATTGTGGGGCAACCACAACAAATAGCGACTCTGCTAGGAAATGCTCCCAGCATTTCGGTAAGAACCCAACCTCAAAACACACAAAACCCAAAACTTTTAAATTTACAAACATCAGCAAATCCAGCGAATGAAAATAGACCAAAAGACATCAACCATCAAAATCATCCAGCATCGGCTCAGTGTGTGCCTAGTGATTTATTCTTTGTCATTTGAAACCATTCAACATTCTATCGTCAGCTTCACATTGATGTTTATATCTTTATGATTTGTGCCTATGATACATTATGGATGTATTAAAAAGATGCTATATTATGAATGACCTGCTTTATAGAGATTCAAACATTCTAGTACCATAAACAAACACACTAAAATTGTCTAACCCTATTAGGACCAAATGTGTGTGCAATGAATTCATTTACTAGATCAAGAGCTTAGTTATGAACTGCTACAATTCTGAATTAGTGTGTGTAAGTGAACTCAGAGCTTTGGGAAATCGAATTCTCAACCTAAGTACGATGAGAATTTAACCCTATCCTTACTACTCTGATATGAGTTTATTACCTCATCTTAATCAAAATAATTAAACCTATTATAGATGAAATCACCAGGTTAGCCTGTCCGTGTGAGCAGTCAGAGGTCTTGATTCTAACAATACATGTCACCATGCATGAGCATACTCCACTGCTAGTCAAGCGTCTATAGCCCCGATGGAGATTAGCCCCATAGTCTGGGTATTTGCTTTGAACCGCCCCTCAAAGTTCTCGATGATTATGGGAGCCCATGACAGAAGTGCCTTATGGTGCTAATCCCATTCCTACTTCTTGAATCTTAGGTATGACTACCTATCCTTATGAGGGACATGTAGTATGATCCTTCTAATCCAATAGTCAGTGTTGTTATGGATGCAAATTCAGAGCTATTGGGGAATCAAATTCTCAACCTAAGTGTGATGAGAATTTAACCCTATCCTTACTACTCTTCTTATGGGTTTCAAGTATTGTGGAAGTGGTGAAAACCACTATTTTATGGACTATGTTGCATGATAGGATAGACAATAATGAATCTTTTCACCTCGTATTTTCTTCCAAGTATGGTTTTGACCATTTTACAAAATGTTGAGTATTAATTTTACCCAATTGTGAAATTACACTCTCCCTTAGGATTTGGATCTCAAAACCCTCTCTTGCAAAAAAGTTAAACAAACAACTTCTTCAACGTCTCTGCTATATTAGCATTTGCATATGTGTATTAGTACTCTCAATAAAAATATATGAATTTAATGCTAGGAACACCTTAGTGATTGCAAGTAATTATAAACAAGGGGTATGTGTTGGTTTATTTTACCATGCTACTTTAATGATTGTTCATGAAACCAAAATGAAGGTAAATGTGAATTGGCCCTCACATGACCATGATGTAGTGCATTAATTCATTTTATCTTGAAAATTTTAAGGTAGATTTTATCTTCCCTGATTAAGTAGATTTTAATCAAATTTTACCTTACATTAAATCCTCCTTTTAAACATGAAAATTAATATTAAATCTATATATGAATGTGAATATGAAATGATGAACATGCTCCTTGAATGTAGCTTCTTATCACGAAGATAACAATAGCCTTTGATGTGATTAATAAATTATTCCTCTTTGGTGAAATTAATTTTCATAAAGAGATAATAATTAGCTCGGGCCTTAGGTATTGAGGAAAAACCTTCCATTCCTTTGCCCAATCCCAAAAATGGGATTTCTTGGGAGCCACCCCCTAGGGTTGGTTCAAACTAAATTTTGATGGTGCAGCCAAGCAGAACCCAGGAAGAGCTGGAGTTGGAGGAATAATCAGGGACCATCAACGAAATCTAGTGAAGGACTTCGCTGAACCATTGGGAATCAGAACTAATAATGAAGCAGAAGCTAGAGCCCTTTGGATAGGGTTGCAAGTAGCCCAAGCAACTCAAGGTAACTTCATGATTGAAGGTGATTCTATGAACATCATCAACTTGTTAACCAATGGAAAAAAACCACCATGGAGAATAGAGGGAGTCATCCATGAAGTGAGGATCCTTTTTGTAGCAAGACAAAATAGGAGGGCTCGTCATGTGTACCGTGAGGCCAATAGGTCAACTGACAAATTAGACAACATAGGTGTTGATGTTGGTAGTTTGGTGACATGGACACAAGGTGTGCCACTTGAAGTGGAAAACATTATTAGTCATGAAAAGAAACCTACCCATTAAGGATAAAGATGAATGGGTGTTTTTTTCCCATGGAGCTGGTAATAACTATGGGTTTTCCCACTAAATCATACCAAATTGGAAATGAAGGTAACAGGGTGTAAGCCTTGGAATATTCTGACAGAGAATAGGAAATGGGCAAGCAACAGGTCTCACAAGTGCAAGACTTCAATTCCTGTCAATGTAAGTATTGTTTATAGTTATGTTTAGGTATGGGTGTGCTTTGTTAGTAAGGTGTTGTAGGGGATTCAACACAATTTTTGGTAAGAAAGTTTCAAGGATGACTAGGATCTACAATCTCAGTAGAAGGTTGGGCATTGTAATAGGTTTTGGGTTAACCTGCAAAACCCGATAATTAATGAAGACTTTTATTTACCAAACAAAAAAATTAATTTTCACAAAGAGATAATAATTTATTGTTTGAAAATTATGACCTCAAAATATCATCATAAAGTATCCCTCTTTCACGAAATCAAAATTTTTATAAAGAGAAATAATTTCCACAAATTTTAAAACCAAGTCCTTTTTTAAATATTTAGACCAATCAAATTTATGTAACCATTTTCAAGAACCTAGGATATCTATTAAATGAGGATCATCATCTGTTTTTATCCTAGATCTTGTTACTAATTTATTATGAACTTGATTTAACACTTCAAGCATACCAATTTATTTTTCATTCATGGTAATATCATTGACAATATTTGAACCAAGCAATTCATTAGACAAACCTTCATTCAAATTTTTTACAGTGGAACCAAAAAGGTGAGATTTTACCTTTGGCACATTTTTATTTACCATTACTT
The DNA here is from genome assembly GCA_028583015.1 of Wollemia nobilis. Taxonomy (NCBI): domain Eukaryota; kingdom Viridiplantae; phylum Streptophyta; class Pinopsida; order Araucariales; family Araucariaceae; genus Wollemia; species Wollemia nobilis. The sequence continues at coordinate 14,073 of JAQPPZ010008733.1, read as the reverse complement.
GAAGAGGATTTGAAAATTCTTCTTTTCTCTCATGACATTCATTCTGTAACACTTCTTCTTTGTCCATGACCTGTTTATCAAAGACACCAAACCTAGGCATCCAATTGAAGACATGTCCATCCCTTTCAAACCATAAGTCTTGCTTATATAGCATGACATTCATTATGTAGCACTTCTTCTTTGTTCATGACCTGTTTGTCAAAGACACCAAACCTAGGCATCCAATTGAAGACATGTCCATCCCTTTCAAACCATGTCCATCCATGATCAATCACTTGGGTTGTTTTAGATAATGTGATATTTTCAATTGGATCATCAATGATATCAAACCTAAACCATTTAGGTTTTGAAATTTCCTCATTTTGAAATGGTGTAGACATTGTAGAATAAGTACGTGGATAAATATTTTCAATTTTTTCCCTCAAAGGGATCTAAAGAAAATGATTCTCCTTCTTGATTCATGGTTGTAGAATCCTTATCATGCTCTAAAATTTGATGGGATTCAAATTCTTCTTCCAAAACTTTCCCAAATTGTACATGTAATATCCTCATGTGAGGAAGTAATTGTATTATCCTGCATATCAATAGACACAAAAATTTCATTAGAAGATTTATATTAATAACATTCTTCCCATTTCTTCCAAGAATCATAGTAATACTCTTCCAAGATCATGTTGTGATGCTTAACTACTTCATCATCTTCTGATTCATCAACATGTTTCTCATCCAATTCATCTTCACCTTCCTTAGATATTTCAATTGTTTCCAAAAGTGGGTTATTTCTTGAATTCAAATTTTTAAGGTTATCATAATCCAAATTGGTAACCCATGATTCAATTTTATCACAATTTGTAAGGTGTAGATATTATTGGCTATCAGTTTCAACAATATCATCCAAAGTATCTTTTGAGAACAAGTGGTGAAATTCAGTTATGTCTTCAAATTCATTTGTTGATTTTATTTCAAATTCACTTTCAACCACTTTTGATAAATTGTTGATAAATTGTGAGAGGATCAATGGGCAACCTAAATTGATTAATTAAAGTAGTTTCCAATTCAGCCCAGGATGTAATAGATCTAGTGGGCAAATTGATGTACCAATCATATGCTACCTCATCTAGACTCCCAAGAAACAATCTACATGCCACATCCTCATGTTCAACATTCCATCGAACTAGGATATCCACATAGGATTGAATGTTCTCCTCAACTAAGGTTGTACCATTGTGCTTAAACTTGGGTAAAAGTTTCTCTATGTTCTTGGGCAAATCATGGGCATCTCCATTAATGTTCAAATGATTACCATGTACCCCATACCACTTTTCAGTATTTGTAGCCATTAGTAAAACTCAAAAACATAACTTCATAACCAATTTATTAGTCAAATAATAATTTCTTACAAGTAAGCATAAAATGACTAACAATATCAAATAGGTAACATACGAATCATCATGTTAGCATCAACCAAGAGATATGTATCCATTAAACCATGACATTAATAACATTCTCACATTTGCAAATAGATTAAAATAAATGTATCATCAAACATGGAGAATGTTAGAATCAAGTGAAAGCAATCATATGGGAACAAAACCTCATTAGTCAAGACCAATTTTTTGTAAAATAAATCTTTCAAGTAACATGAATAATTTAGCATCTAAATAACCATAAAACAAATCAATTCAAATCCTCCTAGCTCCCAAAGTGTGAGTGTTAGAAGAAACTAAATATTCTAATAAAATGAACATGAAATATTTATCAATTCAAAACATTCAAAATTCTATCAAATCACATTATTCCTATATGAACAATCAAAAAGCGTTAGAACAATGAATAACAATTCATGTCCTCCTTTTAGCACTACAATATTATGTGTTAAAAGAGGTCTAAAGATAATAATCATATGTCATGAAATATTCCATATTTTAAATCCCTATAGCATTTAAAATCAAAACAAAATAAACCAATTTAGGTCCTCCTTCTAGCGCCAAAATGTTGAGTATTAATTTTACCCAATTGTGAAATTACACTCTTCCTTAGGGTTTGGATCTCAAAACCCTTTCTTTCAAAGAAGTTAAACAAACAATTTCTCCAAGGTCTCTGCTATATTAGCATTTGCATATGTGTACTAGGACTCTCAATAAAAATATATGAATTTAATGCTAGGAACACCTTAGTGATTGCAAATATCTGTAAACAAGGGGCATGTGTTGGTTTATTTTACCATGCTACATTAATGATTGTTCATGAAACCAAAATGAAGGTAAATGTGAATTGGCCCTCATATGAAAATGATGTAGTGCATTAATTCATTTTATCTTGAAAATTGTAAGGTAGATTTTATCTTCCTTTATTAAGTAGATTTTAATCAAATTTTACCTTGCATTAAATCCTACTTTTAAACATGAAAATGAAGATTAAATCTATATATGAATGTAAATCTGAAATGATGAACATACTCCTTGAATGTAGCTTCTTATCACAAAGATAACAATAGCCTTTGATGTGCATAATAAATTATTCCTCTTTGGTGAAATTAATTTTCACAAAGAGATAATAATTTATTTTTTAAAAATTGTGACCTCAAAATATCATCATAAATTATCCCTCTTTCATGAAATCAAAAATTTCATAAAGATACAAAATTTAATGCTTTAAAACACTATCTTTTGATGTAATGACAAATTACCCCTCTTCAATGAAATTAGAATTTTCATGAAGAGAAGTGCATTTATTTCTTCGGAAATGATCACTTGTGAAATGCCATAAAATTGACCCCTTCAATGAAATTGATATTTTCATGAAGGTAAGATCATATTATACTTGCAAATAACGAATGAAGCTGAAAAAATCTGATTTGGCTTCAAAATAAAGAAAATATGAATTTTCGAAACTATAAAAATCTACAACCAACAATCATTTTCAAAAATTAATATAAAAATGACATTATCTCGGAATGAGTCCGAATCTATTGTGTATGATAGATTTTACATCATTCTTCCTAGCCATATAATTATTTTTATCATTTTATTTTTTTACGATTTTTATATTAATGCCTGAAGTTTTAGAAAAAAAAATCAAAATGAAAATTTTTAAAAAATAAAATAAAATCTAAAAATAAATTTAAATGCTGAAAACAGACATATGCAAAGCATTTCCAGTTTGATGGCATCCTGTACTGCAAAACTGAAGCTATGAGAAACTCTTACATGTAACCTATTATATTCCAACCCGTATTCACATAATCAAAATGAAACAGGTGCTAGGTCCTACGGTACAAACATAAATTTCAGATAACATTATCTATAAATTCAAGATCTGAAAACAGAAAAATAAGACAATGAAAATTCAGTATGAAGAAAATTTTCTCCTCCTATTTTGACAAACAAAAACCAAATTTCTGAAAAGGCTTTTGCATTAAAAATATTCCCTATTACATTCTGGCAGCATCTGGCCTTCAAATGGTCTAACCCCCCTTTCTACGTTCTCTAAAATGCATATTTAAAAATTTGAAAAAAAATCTCTTCTGTTCCCCTTCGAACGATGTCTTTTCGTTTCCTGCAACTCTTCATTTGCAGAGTTTGATTTCCTTTTTTTTCCAATGCTTCATTTTGAAGCATTTCATTCTCCTGAGAAAGTGGTTCTTTTGATCTCCCAAGGTTTATTTTTATTTAAAAACCATTTATAACCTTGATAATAAAGAACTTTAGAACATTTTTTAATTCACACGACCCGACATTCATGGAAAATAAATTAAACACATCCCTTACTTTGTTGTGCTTTCTATTTTCCCTCCCTGAACATTGTAGCCCTTTCTCCTTATATATATTTTTTATTATTTCTTTATTTCATACCCCTATCAAAAGTAACCGACGCACAACTTTCTGGCCATAGGAGGAGACCCAAAATCATTTGAAAATTGTCGTCCGTGTCTCTCTGCGGCATGATAACGGTTACTTATTACCCAGTTCAGAATATCTAACCACATCGACGTTACACACTGCGCACAGCCAACGTTCCTGTCTGCTATGATGTTCCATTTCTCGCTGTAGTATTCTTGGAGCTACCCACTACGATTATCCATGTTAAATCTTGTATTCTTTGTATTGGACCATCAATGCCAGTGTTGATATTTGTCAGAGCTACCGTTTCATTGCATGTCGTCAGCTTGGTCACCACATTGCTTGAAAACTGTCTACACTACGTCGTGGCGTACTAATCGCCATCATTTTTGTCCTTGAAAATCCTATTCGATTGCCATGTTATTTATCTTCCACTTTGCCGTGATTAAAATAAAAACGATATGCCTTCATTCTCTCTTTTATCACCGCCTCGAACAATGTCTGCTATTGGAGCAATTGTTTCTTGCGTGGTCATCCACATCAAACCACATTGTCAATCAACTTCTGCCTGCATTCCATCTATAAAATCCTATCAACTGCCCCCAATAAAAATGCCTGTGAATGGTTTACCACCCATGAGCTCCCACGAAAACCTCATTGGCTACTGTTTAAAATTGTGGCCATTATTATTAAAAAAATAATATATATTTTATTATTGTTTTTTTTTTATATTATTATTAGTATGTAATCATAATGTTATGATTATCTATTATATAATAATAATATATATTATTATTATTATTATTATTATTATTATTATTATTAATAATGATAATAATAAAAATAATTATTATATATACGAATCATTAGTTCATTTATTTACATTTTTTTTTGTTATTAAATATATATAAAAATATATATTTAATGTTTTATTTATTTAAAAGTTTTTTTATTATACATTTATGCATAGATACAAAATATATATATATACATAAGTTTATTTTATGTTTTATTTCAACTTTGTATATATAGGTATGCATACAAAAGCTTATTATTATTATTATTATATATATATATATATATAGTTTTTATTTTCTTTTTATTTAAAACAAACCAACTCAAAAGAGTAAAATTGAGCCATACTAAGCTCCATTAAACAAACCCGAAATCCAAACAAAAACAAAAAATAAAACATGCAAAATAGAAAACCCTTAATAACCCCTTGAAATAGCAATGAAAAGCAACATGATCATATGCAATCCTATCCATACTCCCAAGGAATCCCGTTGAAGACGAAAGATGCTACACAAAGAGGAACCTTTGATTGCATTACATATATCTGGGATGGATCCTATCGTACACATATTGCTCCATTGAGATCAAGACTTTAAAAAACATAAGAAGAAAGGTGGGTCCCCAAGTTTGGGGGCTAGTAGTGAGGAAACCACAACAAATGGTGACTCTACTGGGAAATGCTCCTAGAGTTTCGGTAAGAACCCAATCTCAAAATACACAAAACCCAAAAATTCAAATTTACAAGCATCAGCAAGTCCAACAAATGAAAATAGACCAAAATACATTAACCATCAGAAACATCCAGTATCGGCTCAGTGTGTGCCTAGTGATTTATTCTTTGTCGTTTGAAACCATTCCATGTTCCATCGTAAGTTTTACATGGATGTTTATATCTTTATGATTTGTGCCTATGATACGTTATGGATGTATTGAAAAGATGCTATATTATGAACGACATGCTTTACAGAGATTCAAACATTCTAGTATCATAAACAAACACACTAAAATTGTCTAACCCTCTTAGGACCAAATGTGTGTGCAGTGAATTCATTTACTAGATCAAGAGCTTAGTTATGAACTGCTACAATCTCGAACCAGTGTGTGTAAGTGAACTCAAAACTTTGGGGATTCAAATTGTCAACCTAAGTACGATGATAATTTAACCCTATCCTTACTACTCTGATATGAGTTTATTACCTCATCTTGATGAAAATAATTAAACCTGTTATAGATGAAATCACCAGGCTAGCTTGTCCATATGAGCGGTCAAAGGTCTTGCTTTTAACAAGACATGTCACCACGCATGAGCATACTCCACTACCAGTCAAGAGTCTATAGCCCCGGTGGAGATTAGCCCCCATAGTCCAGGTACTTGCTTTGAATTTCTTGAGTCTTAGGTATGACTACCTATCCTTACGAGGGACATGTAGTATGATCCTTCCAATCCAATAGTTGGTGTTGTTATGGAGACAAATTCAGAGCTATTGGAGAATCAGATTCTCCACCTAAGTGTGATGAGAATTTAACCCTACCTTACTACTCTGCTTACGGGTTTCAAGTATTGTGGAAGTGGTGAAAACCACTATTTTGTAGACTATGTTGCATGATAGGACAGACAGGAATGACTCTTTTCACCTCGCATTTTATTCCAAGTATGGTTTTGACCATTTTACAAAATATTGAGTATTAATTTTATCCAATTGTGAAATTACACTCTCCCTTAGGGTTTGGATCTCAAAACCCTCTCTCGCAAAGAATTTAAATAAACAACTTCTCCAATGTCTATGCTATATTGGCATTTGCATATGTGTATTAGTACTCTCAAGTATCTGTAAACAAGGGGCATGTGTTGGTTTATTTTACCATGCTACTTTAATGATTGTTCATGAAACCAAAATGAAGGTAAATGTGAATTGGCCCTCATATGACCATGATGTAGTGCATTAATTCATTTTATCTTGAAAATTTTAATATAGATTTTATCTTCTTTGATTAAGTAGATTTTAATCAAATTTTACCTTGCATTAAATCCTACTTTTAAACATGAAAATGAAGATTAAATCTATCTATGAATGTAAATCTGAAATGATGAAAAGACTCCTTGAATGTAGCTTCTTATCACGAAGATAACAATAGCCTTTGATGTGAATAATAAATTATTCCTCTTTGGTGAAATTAATTTTCACAAAGAGATAATAATTTATTGTTTGAAAATTGTGACCTAAAAATATCATCATAAATTATTCTCTTTCATGAAATCAAAATTTTCATAAAGAGACAAAATTTAATGCTTTAAAACACTATCTTTTGATGTAATGACAAATTACCCCTCTTCAATGAAATTAGAATTTTCATGAAGAGAAGTGCATTTATTTCTCCGGAAATGATCACTTGTGAAACGCCATAAAATTGACCCGCTTCAATGAAATTGATATTTTCATGAAGGTAAGATCATCTTATACTTGCAAATAATGTATGAAGCTGAAAAAATCTGATTTGGCTTCAAAATTAAAAAAATATGAATTTTCAAAACTATAAAAATCTGCATCAAACAGTCATTTTCAAAAATTAATATAAAAATGACATGATCTAGGAATGACTCCGAATCTATTGTGTATGATATATTTTACATCATTCTTCACAGCCATATAATTATTTTTATCATTTTATTTTTTTATGATTTTTATTTTAATGCCTGAAGTTTTAAAAAAAATGCAAAATGAAAATTTCGAAAACAGAAAATAAAATCTAAAAATAAATTTAAATGCTGAAAACAGACATATGCAAAGCATTTTCAGTTTTATGGCATCCCGTCTTGCAAAACCGAAGCTATGAGAAACTCTTACATGCAACCTATTATATTCCAAATTGTATTCACACAATCGAAATAAAATAGGTGCTAGCTCCTAAGGTACAAACATAAATTTCAGATCCCAAATATTCACCTAATTCAACCCGAAAAAAAATGACATTAACATTATCTATAAATTCGAAATCTAAAAATAGAAAAATAAGACAATGAAAATCCAGCATGAAGAAAATTTTCTCCTCCTATTTTGACAAACAAAAACCAAATTTCTGAAAAGGCTTTTGCATTAAAAATATTCCCTGTTACATTCCGACAGAATATGGCCTTCAAAAGGTGCAACCCCCTTTTTGCATTCTCTAAAATACATATTTAAAATTTTGAAAAAAAATCTCTTTCGTTCCCCTTCAAATGTTGTCTTTTCGTTTCCTGCAACTCTTCATTTGCAGCGTTTGATTTCCTTTTGTTTTCCAATGCTTCATTTCGAAGAATTTCATTCTACCGAGAAAGTGGTTCTTTTGATCTCCCAAAGTTTGCTTTTATTTAAAAACATTTATAACCTTGATAATAAAGAACTTTAGAACCTTTTTTAATTCTCACGACCCGACATTCGTGGAAAATAAATTAAACACATCCCTTGCTTTGTTGTGCTTTCCATTTTCCCTCCGTGAACATTGTAGCCCTTTCTCCTTATATATTTTTTTTATTTCTTTATTTTATACCCCTATCAAAAATAACCAACGCACGACTTTCTAGCCATAGGAGGAGATCCAAAATCATTTGAAAATCGTCGTTCGTGTCTCTCTGTGTTATGATAACGGTTATCCATTACTCAGTTCAGAATATCTAACCACATCGACATTACACACTATGCACAGCCAGCGTTCCTGTCTGCTACGATGTTCCATTTCTCACTGTAGTATTCTTGGAGCTACCCACTGCGATTATCCACGTTAAATCCAGTATTCTTTGTATTGGACCATTGATGCCAGTGTTGATATTTGTCAGAGCTACCGTTTCACTGCGTGTCACCAGGCCAGTCACTACATCGCTTGAAAACTATCTACACTACGTCGTGGCGTACTAATCACCGTCCTTTTTATCCTTGAAAATCCTATGCGATTGTCGTGTTATTTTTCTTCCACTTTATCGTGATCAAAATAAAAATGATATTCCTTCGTTCTCTCTTTTATCACTGCCTCAAACGCTATCTGCTTACGTGGTCGTCCACATAAAACCACATAGTCACTCAACTTTTGCCTGCGTTCCATCTATAAAATCTTATCAACTGCCCCCAATAAAAATGCTTGTAAATGGTTTACCACCCATGAGCTCCCACAAAAACCTCATTGACTGCTATTTAAAATTGTGGCTTCCGCTGTAGCTAATCCCCTATGCGTCTACATTTCTCTGCCAAACTTCGAACATCTACGCCTATGCATCCGCCGACGTCGAGCATTCGTCGTATTTCATGTTGTTCGTTACTGTCATGCTGTGCCTTTGATGGTGTGGTGCCTATTATCGTCTGCCATGTAAAACAAATGCATATCACGATATTAATATTATTGAAAACTTTAAAACCAAATCTAAACCATAAAAAGAACAAATTTAAATTAAATCCTAAAACTTAACTAGAACTTAACTAAGATAACCAAAAGTCTAAAGCTTAAATAAAGCAAATGAATCTAAAACTAACATAAAGTCCTCTTTTTAATCACAACATTTATTATTTTTCTTATGCATATTATTATTATAATATATATGAAATATATTATTATAATAATAATATATATTTTATTATTTGATTTTAATCTTTTTTTTATTATTGTTTTTTTTATATTATTATTATTATGTAATCATAATGTTATTATTATCCATTATATAATAATAATAATAATAATTATTATTTAATATTAATAATGATAATAATAACAATAATTATTATATATATGAATCATTAGTTCATTTATTTATTTTTTTTTATTAAATATATATAAAGATATATATTTAATTTTTATTTATTTAAAAGTTTTTTTTTTTTTAATAAACTTATGCATAGATATAAAATATATATACATAAGTTTATTTTATGTTTTATTTCAACTTTGTATATATAGGTATACATACAAAAGCTTATCATTATATATATATATTTAGTTTTTCTTTTCTTTTTATTTAAAACAAACCAACTGAAAAGAGTAAAATTGAGCCATACTAAGCTCCATTAAACAAAACCAAAATCCAAAAAAAAGCAAAAAATGAAACATGTGAAATAGAAAACCCTTAATAATGCCTTGAAATAGTAATGAAAAGCAACATGATCACATGCAACCCTATCCATACTTCCAAGGAAGCCCGTTGAAGATGAAATATTCTACACAAAGAGGAATCTTTGACTGCATTACATATATCTGGGATGGATCCTATCGTACACATATTGCTCCATTGAGACCAAGACTCTCAAAAATATAAGAATAAAGGTGGATCTCCAAGTTTTGGGGCTAGTTGTGGGGCAACCACAATAGGTCCTCTGGCTCGATGTTCCCTATAATTTTGGGGATTATGTATTTGTTGGATATCCTTCCCTACTCAAAGGAATTTTCAAATTGGACAACATGGGATTCGATGAAGTATCTTAGAGATTTTATTACCCAGAGGGAACATACATCAAAATGATGGAAAAAAGAGAGTATGCTCGAATACGACACCGAGAAGATGCTTTTGAAGAAAGCTTGTTTGAAGCAATAGAGCAAGGATCAGATTTATGGGTAGTATGGGATAGCAAGCTTATGAAGCTTATGACTACCCGATAGAACTAAGAAGGCTTCGAGAAGTTTCAATGGATGTAGTAGCACCTATTTTACCAAGGACAGACCCAGTAATCAAAGAAGACCCCTTGCTAGAATTGATAGAGGAGTAGGACATCAACTTGATGGAGGTCACCGTTAGAACTATTGATGTAATAGAACAACAGGTTAGGCCCCCTATGAATAATCAACTCAAAATATAAGCAACACCAAAAGAAGTTCCTCAACAAACCTGTATAGACAAAGGCAAAGAAATGGTAACTTCATCCTCTCAAGCTATAGTTCCCATTTATGATAATGTATTAGTTGTAACCAATGTGAATAAATTGGCACCCATGGTCGTCCCTACCTCTATAAACATAAAGGGATAGGAGATCAAAATCCCACCAATGATACAAATGAATCCCAAGAGAACTGGTGGACTGGGTGGCCTTTTCTGAAGCCACTTAGTAAAGAGTCAAACAAAAACAACTCCTATAGAAGCAAAGAAGCCAAGATTGTCTTTACCTATTTCCAGGATTATTTTGGAAAGAACATATGAGCAGACCACCTTTACTACTATAGATGAACAAGAATTATAGTTAGTGGCAGGGATGGGAAATATAGAAGAACAATTTTCAAAAAGAGCAGAATTGGGGACAACTATGTCAGATATTGCTGAGATTAATCTCCCTCCTCTGCAAGACCCACTAGTTTTTAGTGCTAATGAGGAAACAAGAAGTTCATCAGTATTGGGGAAAGACACTGATATAGCAAAAATTGTCAAGACAATGAGTGCCCAGGCCATAGACCAATTTGTTGAAAATATTGAAAAACTCAAGAAACAATTGGACCAAGAGGAGAAGGAAAAGGCGAAATTAAAAGCTGTGAAGAATTGATTCAAAAGGACACTTCAAGTGCACAACCACCCCCAACAATAAAATTCCAAGGTCATGTTTATTATCTGAACACTATGAATAAGGATATGTCAAAAATAATAAGAATCCATGCCAAAGATTTTTTCGATACGTTTAGACAAATGAGAGTGATCCAAGTAATTCCTCAAGAGATACTGACATTATTGCAAGAAATAGAAAGAGGTTTTGAAACCATCCACCCTACCTAGGATTTTATAGGGGACCATTTTGACGAAATGTAGGGGAAAAAAGTGGTAATAAATTATGGTAGCAAAATTTAGCTTGGATTCAAGTTATTCAAAGCAACCCTATTGGAGAAAATCGAGGAAGGTGGATTAATGTGGTAGATGAGATGAATAAAATGATAAATGATGCAATGGAAAAAATGGCAGACATTGGTTTATCCTTAGACCAATGCTTAGAGGTCTTGGATATAGAAGAAGCATTGCTTTAGACCATCGAGAGATTCGAATGTGAACATGGTGATGAGGCAGAGAAGATTAAGCAAACTAATCAAATGGTGACTATTGTAGAGATGTTGTTGTTTCAATACGAAAGAAATAGGCCCACTATCACTATCCAAAAAATAGAATTTTGTAGGAAATGAATATGTTAAGGATTGCAACCACCTTTGATACAAGATTTTGGAAGTTAATATCTGAACAAATAATAAGACTACAGACAATCCAAAAAGGGAAAGAAGTTAAAATTCAAGGTCAACAATTGGGAGCTAGCTCCTCACAACAAGAACCTACAGTAATAGAAAAGTCCCTAAGACAATGAAAGAAGCAGTTGAAGAAAAAGTAGGTGCAAAGAAAGAAACAGGTTCACCAAACACCACCATCACCGGATAAACTGAAGACACTTTTGAAAAAGTCAAAGGTAAAAGACACAACCAAGGAAATAAGTGAAGTGGAAGCCAGCTGTATAAATTTTGAAGTCTAATAAGATGCTGACAAGTGAAGGGCAAAAATTCAACCAAGAATAACATAATCAAGAACCAGCAGCTATAAAAGGGAGCAGGCAGGTCTGGATTCTACATCAAGCAATTAGAGAATAACATTTTTGCTAAGAGTATACTTGAGTGCCCGATAGTTGTGTTGTTGTATCTCCTTTTCATGTCTATGTTATTTTATTCATTATTTCTTCCTCCCCTTGCTATGCAAGATCCTATGATAGGAAAGCATTCAAGAAGCTGAGAATATTTCCTATCTTATTGAGCCTAGGATTCAGAAACTCTTATGTTATCAGATTAAAATAAGGAGAGTAGGAGAGACTTGTTACATCATTTGAACAGAGTCTTCTTCATTGTATTGATGTATTCTATTGAGCAAAATAAGGCATCTTGCCCACTCTGCATGTAATATTTCATAAATCAATACAATTATGAGTTTTATTTCTATCATTTCATTGTCTTGGTATTGTGTGTTACTGTATAATGGGTTACATTATTTGAATGCATTATATACGTTTCTCTCATTGGTTAACTCTTGGTTTTATTACGATATTCGATTAAGATTAATAACACCAATTTTTCTCTTCCCATTATTTCTTTTCATTATATTATTGTTGTTAAATTGCTATAACAACCCAATGAATCTAGGCACCGGTATACATAAGGCATAACAAATGGTTGTTTTCATGCTTGGTCATTTTAATACATATAGTGGAATATATATCTGGAGCGTGTAATTAGAGTTTTAATCATAGAATAACCGTTGGGGTTTCCTCACCCATTCTATAGTTTTTCGTTAGCAATATTTGTGTTTAACATAACATGAGGCAGGTCGACCAGAGCTTGTAATAGCTCATTGGTTTCAAACGAATTCTTGTAGCATGACAATTGAAATCCTACAGATGCTAGAATTGGTTCCAACAAGGTCCCACCTTAGTCAAGGACACATGGCAACCACACACACATAGAAGGTATGCAAAAGGGTATTTAAGAGGGCACCCACCATTGGCCATTGAAGTTGGTTTTTTATGGCCTAGCCTATTAAATCCAACTAGTGTCAGTGTGGCATCCACCCAATATACATGTAAGACTACCCTGTCAAGAAGGTCATACCTACTATTTCAACAAGCAAGGCATTCCAAGAGATACATGACAAGAACTTAATGGTGCAACCATTATCAACACAACAACAATAAGATATGTTAGTTATGATTTATCATCTAAAGGCTTGAAATCCACATTCATTAATGGACCTAAATACAAATATCTCAATGTTGTTGACTATCATCCTAGATGAATTTTGGTTGTAAAGTAGAGTAGAATTTATATATCTTCTACACAATATTTTAGAGGGAAGACACCTTCCTCCTAGCTTATAAATAGATCCAAATTTGCATTGTAAAGGCATTGAGATATGTCTATGTGTGCCTCTTATATGGATTTATGGGATATTTATTTCATTCCCCCTTCTTGATTGTAATAAGTAGATATTGATCATTGAGCCACTATCGAAGGAACATCAAGCCTCTATAGGCCACATTCCTTGTAATAATTTATGGTATATTAATGGAATCTATGACAAATTTGGCTATTTTCTCTTTCTTTGATGTGTTTCCAATTTTGGGTTGTATGCCATTTAATGTGTTCATCCTAGTTATTTGATAGTGTTGTGTGCGTTCATTTATGACCACTTCTTTTGATCGAGAAGGGGGACTTTACTATTGGTGTATATCCACCATAGTTTAGGTTTAATTTGCTACATAATTTACTTTCATGTTCCTTTTATATTTCCTATACTTTTTAATTTCAATGCAATTCCTTTCCCTGCAACTACTCAAGAAAATTTGGTATTAGCTCATGAAGGATCCACTATACCAAGGATTAAATTCGATGAGGATTTGAACTTGATTAAAAACCCTAAAGGAATTCCTATAGGAGATCCCCTTCACCCACAATGCTTCCTACTATGTCA
>JAQPPZ010008732.1:0-19064 GCA_028583015.1 Wollemia nobilis | reverse complement strand
TGAAAGCACGAGATTTCAGAAATAAAAAGAAACACCAATTGCTGCAGTGTAAACTAACTAACTCGATGCACGAAATAAAGCGAATATAATCGAATCAAAACCAAATGTAAAAGGAGAAATCAAGAGCACAACCCTTTTTATTAATGTGATTCCAACTCGGTTACAATACATCTCCTCCCTTTTTAGGGGCTAGGAGAGTTAGCATGTTTCCATTACAAAAGTGAATAGTGATCTTCTTTCCACGTGCCCACATGCAAAATGGGTGGGCCAAAGCATTGCCACCACTGGTGTTGATGGGTATTCGATCTTTGCTGCTCATTCTGCATTCAAAGAAACAAAAAAAAGGGTTAGTAGCACCTGCTGCAAATAGGAAAAGTTTGTTTCTTGAAATTAATAAAAGATGCGTGTAAAAGGTTAGCTGAATCAATGAATAAAGTGAATCTAAATCACCTGCAAACTTGACAGAGAGTAGAAAACATTATCGGAGGGCCACTGCCATTGAAACAGTCAACCAATCTGCATTCAACTAGAATTTGTCCCTAGTCAGGACGAATTCTGCTGTAATTCATCCTCAGGTAGGACGAATTCGACTGTGTTAAGATGTCGAGTTGATGCTGCTCCAATGTCACACCTCGGGATCTCCAAAACACCTGCAAACAGAGGGGTTAAGCAATTGGTGCAATTTTGGGACGACCCAGATGGTCATATTCTCCCAATTTGACCTCCATCACCAAGAATTTTGATGTTGTTACCTGCAAGTTAGTGGGACAACAAAAGCGACAAAAGCGACAAGCATATGATGAAATCTGATTAAAATATTATGAAATTGAATACATGAACTATCTAGTCAACATAGAATGGAATGAGAAATGAATAAATGACAGAAAATGAATCAGAATGAAACTCAAAAGGTGCGGGGTGCCTGAGTGGGCCACCCACCGTTGGAATTGCACCAATCCACTAGGGATGGGCCCAAAATCTCTCATAATGGGTTGTCGGAAAATTGGTGGTTTCAATGTGGTCAAATGTTGGGTTTGGGTTCGGATCCACACTTCCAAAAGCCACCCAATAACCTCTCTTGCAAAAGAGATTAAGGATGTGAAAAGGTGAATCGAAAAAGGGTTCAATAGGGTGTTCAATTTGGCAGCACTTCATTGCTTGAAAATGCCTCCAACCTGTACTACTTTGGGTGGGAAAGTCCACCATTTTATAGACCCAAGGGGTCTCTTTGGAGGGGCATGCAGGGGTGCCATGTGGCGGCCATGCCTTCCCAAGAGGGAGGAGACTCCTCCTTGACTTGGGCTTCCATGACTACCTTTGTGACAGTCCTCCAATAGCCAATCTACGCACCTACACGCGCATGCACGGCAGGAGGCCATAAATGACTGTCTTCGGCTGCCACTTGGTGGCATTCTTCTTTTTTCCTGTTAAACCTGGAATTTGTCCTGACCAAAGATGATTTCAGAATTTGTCCCTGGGTGAGACGGATCCTAGTTAGTATTCGTCCTTGGGTGAGACGAATATTGGGTAAAGTGTCTGAATGTGCCAAATTGCTTCTTGACCTTACAAAATTGCTATAAAAGTGGTTAGGACCACTGTTTAACCTCTGAGGGCTGCCCTGGGGGCTGTGTGTGTCAAAGCAATCAGTGTTTGCAGTCACATAATCGGATTGGTGCCGTTTTGGTGTCTACAGATGCCCCTTTTTGGGATGCGATGTGCATGGCGCAGCATCGAGCAAAAATAGATAACCAAAGCACTAATGATTAGGGTTTCTTGGTAACCTAACCAAATTTTTATGCCCCAAGTATGGAAAGGGCATGCATTCTTGAATCCTTGCTTCTGACGAGCTAAGGAATTTGATTTCAAGTGTTAACCTATTTTGGTGAGGTGTGACTTGAGCTTGGACATTGATCAGTCATGATTAGGCAAAGGGCGCAACCTTTTGTCCACAGGGGAACCTTGTGTTCATGCTTCGAGAATGCCAAGTGTTTGATCAATTTGTGATAATTGCTTGTTTACTGCCCCAAGCAGGAGCATTATTGTATTTTTCAAATATTCTTTGAATGCATGTCGTTTTCTTTAACTGGGTGTGTGCTTGTTGATTGGTGACTAAGTGTGACTACCCCCTCAAGCGACGAATCGATGAGGGAATGACCTTCATGAGAAAAGCAATGAGTCGCTTGACCCAAGATGACTTGTGCAAGGGTGCCTTTAGATGGTTTATCATTAAGCATGTGCAATTTTTCCAACATTTAGACTTGTTTTTGGTGGGTGTTAACCCTTTTTGTGACGTTGTTTGGAGCTAAAATTGGCAAAAATCTGCCTTCCCATGGAGTGGTCCGGCTAAGATAGCCTTATTAGGGAGTAGAATAATGACAATTTGTGACCCCAACGTCTATTTTATATGCTCGAGATGTCAAGTGCAATAGCACTTTCATCGGGCAAATTTATTATCTGTTTTAGTGCATTTTTGTCCAATTTTTAATGTTTTTTGAATATTTGGCCTGAATTCGTCCCAGGGTGGGACGAATTCCAGCTTTAGAATTCGTCCCTGGGTGGGAAAAGCGCTAACCAGAGCGCTCATACCAGTAAAGGATGAATTCCAGCTCAAAAGCCTATTTAAGGGCCAAAACTTGAGTTTGGGCTCATTTGCATCTGATTTTTCTTGCGATTTGGAGCTCTAGGGAGGAGGAGGTTAATTCTGCAAAGCGAAGCGCTGCCATATTTTCCCTGCCATAATGAGTACACAAACTGGTTCAAGTGGCGGAGTCGAAGCCAGACCAGTAAGTTTTCCCTAGAGTTTATTTTTGTTTAAAATTGCAACTGTTTTATTTGATTATTTTTGTGATGATGTTTTAAAAAAAAAAATTAAAATTTAAACCCTGAAACTGAATTAAAGATGACTAAGACTTAGTGTACAACATAGCGTAAAACCTAGGTAAAGGATTTTTCTTAAAAATAACCCTAGGATAACGGAACGTAAAACCCTAAGACGTAGTTTTTGCATTTTTTGAAATTTTTATGCTGTTTTTAAATTAATCAGTTAAGATTAGAAGCCTTAAGACTAAAAATTTAATTTAATTTTTTTTTTTTTTCGTTTTATTTTTTTTGAAATTTATCAGTTAGGATTTAGGAACCCTTAAACTGAAAAATTGTTTGGATTTTGCATTTTTTTTTGTAAATTAATCAGTTAGGATTAGAAACCCTAGAACTAAAAATTTGATGTTTGTTTGAATTTTTGTGTTTGTTGTTGTTGTACAGTTCTTTTCCATGATTTTAATTAATTTTTGTTGAATTGTTTTCTTTTGCAGGTTGTTAGGAGCCGGTACCATGTACCCACTGCTTTCTCTGAGGCACAAGGGGCATTGACTGAGGCTTACTGGGAGTGGCTTGATGCCCTTGGGCTCAAGCAGGTGGCTCGACTGGAGCCTGTGGTTGCGGATTAGGCCTATTTGATGGCCCTGATCAAATTTTGGGATCCTCGAACCAACACCTTCCATCTCCCGACAGGGGAGATGACTGTCACTTTAGATGATATCTATCGGATTTTGTAGATTTCGATAGATGTACTTCCCATCAGGACATCACCGCGTGATCAGTGAACCGCTATACTGACGAGATGCTTTGGGCATGGGGAGTGGTTGGGCGTAGAGAGCCCAGTGGAGATGGCCGAGGTGGATTGCCAGGTTGGCGGGATTTTGGTTGGATGGTGGCAGGAGAGGGGGGTGTTAGGAGTGAGGCACGCATTCCTTATGGGCCTCATCTCCAACATGCTATTACCTAACTTTTCAAGGGCGAGGTTCCCATGGAACCTGTTGGATTTGGTGTGGCAGTTGATAGAGTTCCCGGTAGAGGCATCGCTAATACTGAGATGGGGATAGACACTGTTGGCATAGCTCTACGGAGAGTTGTATGGGGTCTATTGTCAACAGAAGAAGGAGATCAACTGCAGTTATCTGTTGCAGTGCTGGGGTTGGCAGCACATAGCAGTTGAGAGGCCAACCAGGTTACCATGGACGACTTGAGCGGCAATGGAGGATAAGGAGATAGGGTATGCAGTTTTGTGGCAGCGGTCCGAAGAGCAAGGGTAGAGTCGATGGTGCACAGGTTCCGTAGGGCACTATGTCGATGCCTTCTCTCAGCTCACTCTATGGGAGGTGGTTTGGAACCCTTATCGGACTTGTCCAACCTAGCCTAAGGTTGGAGAGTGGCTCCGACGGGTACATAGGGAGCGGTGGTTGATTGGGCAGCATGGGACCGAGCATGAGTTCTTCTCATATAGCCGGGTTACACGATAGTTTGGGGTGCACCAGGGGTTTCCTGGTGAGCCCATGGTCTATCGACATCGGGGATATGAGAGGACTCTAGACCAACTGGTCATCGTGCCACTAGGTGAGGATTCAGATGTGATGATCGATGTCTAGGACATGGATGACATCGGGACTACCACTGAGTATGATTCGTGGTGGGTACTGCGATGATGGAGAGGAGAGGGGCCACTGGGAGGCACGGAGGTGACAGCGAAGGGTGCTAAGGCACCAGGGGATGACTGGGGAGCTCTGTTGGAGGATGTAGACATGGTGGAGGTGGGGGATGAGGATGTATATTTGGGGGCTCCAGATCAACCGGAGATGTAGGACATGGCGGAGCAGTGGGAACCAGAGCAGGCTACTGTTCCAGAGAGTCTTGTGCCTCAGGTAGATACGGAGGAGATGGAGTCTGGGGTATGCATTGAGAATGCGTGATTGACAAAGTTGTTGCGGATGCAAGATCAAGAGCTGGGGGATGTGGTGCAGGAGCTAGGGGACATGCTGTGGGAGAGGGATCTCCTGTAGGCTTAGCTAGCAGAGCGGGATAGGGTTTTGGCACAACATGATGATGCAGTAGCTTACTACCATCGATGAGAGGCAGAGTGGTGCCGACATCAGCTAGATTTGTAGAGGGATGTCATCCACCTCGGTGGGCAGCTACCTGAGCCGTCAGGAGGTGGATCTTTGCACCGAACGAGAGACAGTGCTACTAAGCAATCACCATCATCTTGTCGCAGGCGATTGGATGAGGGAGGCGATAGTAGGAATGATGTGGGGGCTAGCAGTTGTCATCCTGGGGGGTCCCATAGGACCCACACCACGGGGGGTAGTTCCTGTCGCATCGATCCTGCATGACCATGGTGGCCAATGCCTTAGGCTGGGTGGTTTTTGTTATATGATTGCGGGGTCAGAGGACCAATTTTGTAGCCTACAAGCATTTTTTTTTTGACGATATATATATATATATATATACATATATATATATATATATATATCGGCTTTATTGTGGTTATGCATATGTGATGATTTGATCTTTGCGCATGATGGCTGATGACTATGGATGTATGCATGTTGATTTATTTTGATGGATGCATATGCTATGATGAATGCAAATGTTTTTGATTTATATGTGATGCAGAAATGAAATGGGATTTGTGATGTTTGGGTATGGCACCATAGACTGTTTAGAACTCTGTTATTTTGTTTTTGGGTGATTGCTGTGATGCATCATGTATGTATACATGTGGTTTTTCTCTTTTTTGGTATTTTTTGATGGTATTGCAAATATGGAAAGTAGCGCAGTTGGTTTAGAAATGTAGCTAAGGTTTTCTAAGACTCAGAGGGTTTTAACTCACTAGCCACGACTGTACTTTGTCTTACAAGACTTTTGACCAAGGTATGAATCAAACTCATTTTTGACCAAGCTATTTCACATCCCTATGTGTGCAATTGAGTTCATTTATGTGGTATTTGTCAAGATATCGCCAGTGCCAGGTGGGCTTTCAACCAAACCTGTACTGAGGATCACTTAATTAGCTCCACTAACTCCTTTGTTGTATCTAGTTAGATTAATCTACGATGTTATCTAGGATACCATAAGCTAGCTCATCCTTATGCAAACATTGGTCTGCATATACGTAAAGTGAATGTGACAAACATATCATCATGCGGGTAGGATACCACTATTGCAAGATAGGCTGTCAACCAAACTTGTAATGAGGATCACCTAGATGGTTTTCGAATGCTGAGAATTCCAAAGATTCAAGTTCAAGTTGTTTGTTGGCTGAATTATTTGGGAGACTTTCTCGTCTATATAGTGATGCAAATCACTGTTTATTTTTCTATTTATTTTTCTTTTTGAGCAAGGATTTTGAATAGTGGTGATAACCACTGTTACTTGATTTTGTATTTTGAGTAGTGTGAGTTTGAGCTTGTGAATGGCTTTGATCCTCATGGCATTGGGGATGACTACCCATCCTAGTTAGGGGCGGATAGTATGAATCCTTATGATGTTGGGGACCAAGGGGATGATGGAGATTATGAAGTAGGGGCATTGATCTTTTAGGCCTTGGGGACGACTACCCATCCTGGTTAGGGGCGGATAGTACGAATCCTTACAACTTGGAGACCAAAGGTGAATTGAAAGGGTTAGGATGATGATTTTTTGGAATTTTGTTCATGAATGGCGTTGATCCTTTTAGGTCTTGGGGATGACTACCCATCCTTGGCAGGGACGTGTAGTACGAATCCTTACAACTTTGGGAACCAACTATGATTGGGATTTGGTAGTGGTAAAAACCACTATTTATTAAGGTGAATGAATAGGGAAGAGCTCATCCTTTTATCAATTCTCAGCATTCTAGAACCATTCGCACAGGGGGATGAGCAAGATAGCCGTTTCGCTTATGGTGACCTGGATTACTATGCAGGTTTCATCTTTCATTCACACAACTTAGGAATTTTTATGTGTTTTAATTTGTGTTGGGATGCTACGTAACAAGGTGTATTTCAAGTGTAACTCTACCTTCGTAAAATCTGTCTAACTCGGTACATTACGTGGCTAAAGAGCAAAATTATGACTGAATTATGAAAACTCTTGATACATTATAAGACCACTGACTCTATTGTGGTAAACAACAGTGAATGGCGTTTGTTTGCTATTTTGTAAAATAGAAAAGTGTGGAACAAGATGGATTTAGTAGAATAATTACATTTTATGGTGCCTTTGACCTTTACGACCACAAATATGCAATGTATGGGTGCGATGCTTAATGCAGCTACATATTTTTTTTTTTTTTTGTATTTTTGATGGATTGATTTTTTTGTGAATATGAAGATGAGATGTGAGAAGTGCTTTTTAATGAATTTGAGCATGCCTAGAAATGAGATGCAAATTTTTGTTATTTTTGATGATTTTTGGATTGTTTTGAGTTTCTGACCAAGCGATTGTGAGATTCCTTAGAGCATTTTTGGGATTGATCAACCGATTGCAAAAATCCTTGGAGAATTTTTGGGATTGACCAAGCGATTTTAGGGATCCTTGGAGCATTTTGGGGATTGACCAAGCAATTTTAGGGATCCTTGGAGCATTTTGGGATTGACCAAGTGATTTTAGGGATCCTTGGAGCATTTTTGGGATTGACCAAGCGATTTTAGAGATCCTTGGAGCATTTTGGGATTGACCAAGTGATTTTAGGGATCCTTGGAGCATTTTTGGGATTGACCAAGCGATGGCAAGAATCCTTGGAGCATTTTTGGGATTGACAAAGTGATTATAGAATCCTTGGAGCATTTTGGGATATGGCTCTCTTAGATATGGAATGGGCGCAAATGACTGATGTTCAAGGGTTCTATTTCCTTGATTCCATCAAGAGAGGCTAGCCAGTATGTCTCGGGTCCTATTTTGCTATCAATGACATATGGACCTAACCAATTTGCCGTGAAATTGTCCCTTATGTGGGACGAAAAACTAGAATTCTGTTGGTTTTCCTTCAAAACCAAATCACCAACCCGAAAGTCTCTCAGGTGAACTTTCATGTTGTAAGTTTTCTTAAGTCACTCTTGATAAATATGTAAATGCTTGAGAGTATTAACGTGTCATTCATCAAGCAACGTAAGCTGGTCTAACCGGGCCTACCGTGCAGCATCATCATTGATGAACTCCTGCATTGATATGCGTAGGGAAGGAATCTCCAACTCTAGAGGCATGACTACATTGGAGCCATACATGAGCGAAAACAGAATGGCCCCAGTGGGTGTCCGAATGCTAGTACGATAGGCCCATAGGGCAAGTGGGATTTGAATGTGCCAATCCTTATGATTGTCTACAACGGTATTTTTGAGGATGGCAACTAGCGTTTTGTTTGACGCCTCTACTTGCCCATTTGTCTACGGATAATAGGGTGTCAAAAAACTATGCTAAATTTTGTACTTTGTGGTTAAAGCACACATGTCTTTGTTCTTGAATGGCATCCCATTATCTAAGACTATTTTGGATGGAATACCAAAATGACATATGAGGTTATGCAAAATGAACTCCACAATGCAAGGTCCTATCATAGAGGTAAGCGAAATTGCTTCCACCCACTTGGTAAAATACTCTGTGGCTGTTATGATAAACGTGTGACAAAGATAACGACACAGGGGAGATATTTTTAATTAGATCAAAGCCCCACTATGAAAATGGCCAAGCAGACTAGACTGTCTGCAAGGCCTAGGAAGGTACGTGCATAAGATTGGCATGATGTTGACACTTTACACACTTCTTGACATAGGCGCAACAATCTCGCTCTAAAGATGGCCAATAATAGCCCATGCGAAGAATGCGCTTTGCGATGGCCATACCACTAAAATGGCCACCACATGTACCATCGTGTGCTTGGGTGACTGCCCAAGTGGACTCTTGCTGGTCCAAGCAATGAAGGAGGATTCCTTCATAGCTACAACAATACAAAATGTCTCCTATCAAGACATACTTAGCCGCTTTCTGCTTGAGTGCTCATTTTGCAGCATGCGTCAATCCAAGCGAGAGATTACCTAACTTGAGGTAGTCTCTAATGGGTAAATACCAGTCCTGTTGATCAGAAACCTTGACAGTATGAACAACCAATCCCTCTTGAAGTTCATCCCTAGAAAATGCTGAATGGGATAGAACCTATAAGAATAGTGTTGTATTGCTATTAATGGGAGTAGGGGAGAATAAGGACCCCCAGTTGGCACGTTTTAAATGATTGTGGATTCGAGAGAACTTATCTGAAGATGGTTCAATCTGGATCATGTGGATTCCTAGCATCAAGTCTGAGCTTGCATGCTCCATCATAGATTGTGATAGGGTTTTGACTTGAATGGTTGTCATATCATCGGAAATATCTTATAGGATTAGTGACCCCAAGGAGGCCATTGTGTCCGCAAAATGATTCGATGATCGAGGGAGTGCCTCGATGTCATACCACTCAAGTTTTTCCAGGAATTTGTCCACAAGGGCTTTATAAGCCTGTAGAACTGGGCATTTGCATTGATATACCCCTTTGAATTGATTGACTATTAACAACGAATCACCAAAGATGTTCAGTCGTTTGATGTTCATGGTGATTGCTGTCTGAAGACCTATGAGCAAGGCTTCATATTTTGCATTATTGTTGGTGCAAATGAAGTTTAATTTAAATGACAGGGGCATTGGAGTGCCCTGTGGTGTGAAGAATACAATTCCTGTGCCACCACCTTGCTTACATTTAGAACCATCAAAAAATAGGGTTATGTCGGCCTGTGACTCAGGCTCATCAAAATCTGGCGATTATGAGACATGGAATACCCCATCATCGAGTAGTTCTATGACTAGAGGCTGATCGTCTTCAAGAGGAGCCTCCACCAGTTGATCGGCTATGACTTGTACTTTGATAGATTTTTTTCCAATAAACTCTATGTCAAATTTCATCAACAACATGATCCATTTTGCCGTGCAACTACTATGATAAGTACGACTCATCATGTATCGCAATGGATTCTCCTTAGACACAACATACGTAGTGTTGCTCAACATGTAGTGGCATAGCTTTTTGGTAGCAAACACCACTGCCAAGCGGAGTTTCTTGATGTATGCATAGTTAAGTTCATAACTGACCAGGGTGCGGCTAATATAGTAGCCTGTTCTTTATGAAGTTCATTCTTCTGGGCTAGCATGGCACCCAGTGCCACCTCAGTAGCTAAGATGTATAAGTAGAACGACACTCCTGGTCTAGGTGGTGCCAATACTGGCAGCAAAGCCAGATATTGTTTGATTTCATCAAAGGCTAACTGGCACTCGTCATCCCAGTGAAATGTAACCCCCTTGTGCAATAATTTGTTAATGGGTCGGCACTTGTCAGATAGTTGCGCTATAAAGTGTTTAATCGATGTGACCTTTCCTTGCAGACTTTTGAGCTGCTTAATGGTAGTTGGGGGAACCATTTCAAGGATTGCCTTGACTTTATTTGGGTCCACCTCAATACCTTGCTTTGAGACTATGAAACCCAAGAGTTTTCCAGATGTGACGCCAAATACACACTTCTTGGGATTTAGTCTAACTTTATGCTCCATGAGGCGATCGAGGATCTTGCTTAAGTCATCGATATGATTTGAGCACAAAAGAGACTTGGCTAACAAATCATCCATGTAATCTTCCAAATTTTTATGCATGTAGTCATGGAAGATGTACGTCATGGCACGTTGGTAGGTGGCGCCAACATTTTTAAGGCCAAAAGACATGACCTTATAACAAAATGTCCCCTAAGGCATTATGAATGCCATTTTTAGTTGGTCTTCGGGATTGATATGAATCTGATTGTATCCTGAGAAACCATCCATGAGGGAGATCATTTCATGACCTACTGTAGCATCTACCAATGCGTCGATGCTTGGCAAGGGGAAATCATCCTTAAGACTCGCTTTGTTTAGATCTAAAAAATTAGTGCATATGCGAATCCTCCCATCAGGCTTCTTGACAGGCACCATGTTGGATAGCCATGGCTAATAATTCATGCAGATGACAAACTGTGCATCCAACAACTTTTGTAGTTCATCTTTGACCATCAAGGCCACTGTTGGGTGCATCTTATCTAGTTTTTGCTTTACGGGCTTGATTGTCGGATCAAGCGTTAAATTATGCGTGACTAGCTATGGATATAGCCCCAGCATGTCTCTATATGACCATGCAAAAACCTTCTTTTCTTTGAGAAGGGCAATGTAGTCGGCTTGCTCTTCGAGGGAAAGACTTACCCCCAGATTGAGAATCTGTGGATTCATTGGATCTGTGCAGATATCTACGTTAGTCTTCTCCTCGACTGACATGTGGGATCCGTCCTCCAACTGATGTGGATTCGAGATCAAATGGATATCATTAGCTAAATTTAAATCTGCGTTGGGAACCTTAGGTTCCTCTTCAGCCTAAAAAATATCTTGAGTTGTCCCTGGGGTAAAATGAGGCATCTTACTGAAATGCCAGTACTCTGATGGTGAGAGAGGTGAATTGACGCGATCCCAGTCGATGGCATCTATGTCTAGATGCAATGACCATGCTGGATCGGCCGGATTGCAGATGGGTGTGGTCAAATCAATGGAGATCATGTGGATGGAATCAATTTGGTATCCATTATCACTAGTATGATAACTCAAACATTTTGGATGCTCCCTATGCTCTAGATCTGGCTCTAGGGTAACAGGCACGAACGGATCTACCCTATGTGCTGATAGGAAGACAGGGTCTTCCCTTGACACTAATGTCATTATAGGGTCTCATGGTGGACGGTGCTCATCGTAAATTTGGAGCCATGGATCCAACACTTGGTCCCACCCTGCTGGGTCTACATACCACTCATGCCCCGATAGTATGCCCATATATGCAAATAAGTCATCAATCCCTAAGGGACGCCGTTGTTGCACTTGTTGCCTTTGTTGCATCTGTCGCATGTGGTTGAGATAGGCCATCTCAGTCTCATCTTCTGAATCACTGTCGAAGATCCAAAAATGTTCATTTTCTTCCACAACTGCTTGCGACATTAAGGGTTCACCTTGTTCTAGCAAATTAATCTTATCCCATTGCGGTTGTTCCACTCTTGGTGGAGGGACTTGATTCTCTTGACACTGCATTGGCTCAACTGGAACCTCTAAAGGGAACAGTTTCAAAAAGATCTCTGGGCACCATTTATGTTCTCCTTGGGAGTTAGTGTGCGAACTTTCACCTCTCTCTAGCAAAGGAGAGGGATTATTGATGTTACCAAGGGTGGTTGTTGACCATGGGAGGTAATCTCCCAATGTATATTCTGTATTTGGGTTGGCATAAGGATATGATGCCAAACCACCCTTGTTGCCTATTCCTAGGCCTTGCATGTTTTCCACCAAGATGTCTAAGGGCAGGGGGTGGTTGAGCCCTACTCCCGACTTATCATATGGCATTTGGTATCTTGGTTGGCAAAGGACATGCACCCCTTGCTCATACCTGCCTATCCCGTATCCATGCCAATTGCATTGGCTGAGATATCTCAGAGTGAAGTCCGAGTTTAACAGATAATTGACATTTTCAGAAAAAGGCTCTTCGTCCTCATCCTTTTACTTGCATGGTTCAGCACCATGATCAAGGCCCCCATACACAAAATTAGTCTGGTTTGGTGGGTAACCTAGAGGAACAACTATACCTATGGGAAGGCGAGGTCTCCCCATGTCCTGTAATGATTCTAGCACGGGCATCGCCACAACATTCTGCACTAGATACTCCCCCAAGCCTATACAAGCCATTTCAACAGTAATTGTTGATGCTTGGGAGGGAGGGAACGGGAGACCTTCATGAGTCCATTCCATGTTTGGTGGGTTAGGAGTCTCAGCTTTTGTTGTCCTAGGTATTTATTCTATTGAGAAAGTTGATATCGTTGGCAACGCCTCTTCTAGGGGTTGAGCCTCTTCCAATATATGTTTTCCTTTGTCCTTCTTTTTAGCCATGAGAGGTGGCATTGGTAGTGAAGGAACAAATGATGAAGACTCACCTGGCTAGGATTTTGATGATTTAGTCACTAGTGGTGCCCGTGGTATTGGACCCTGTTTAGATGGATTTAATTGGAAATCCAAGTGCATTGATGGGAGGGTCGATTGAGGCATTAATTGCACTACATTGCAATATTTGAAGGGTTCTAAGTCCATCGAGACTACATGTACTTCTCCTTCAAATGCATAATTTAGGCACTGGTGAGTGATCAAAGGTACACACTTCATGTCCCTGATCCATGGCCACCCTAGTAGTATGTTATAGGCCATCTCACCTTCCAAAACATGACACAATGTTGGTATCGTCTTTTGTCCTACCTGGATGGGCAGAACAATTATGCTAACTATCGAGCATATTGCATCATTGAAAGCTCGTAGTGTGTATGTGGAAGCCATGATATGAGAGGCTGGCAGCTTCAGATTTTTTAATGCTATGATAGTAATGATGTTACTGGACAAGCCAGTATCTACCAACACTCTCTTGTACGTGATCCCGTTGACCCGTGCGATAACGTGTAGGGGTGGATCTACCATGTCATTCGATATTGTTTTAACTTCATCCTCTTTGAAGGTAATGACTGGCTTCGTACATCATTTCACATGTCCCATGAAGTTATTGAAAGAATTCACTTCGTGAGGCTGTAACTCGATGGCTTTCAAAATTTCCATGAGAGCTTCTCTATGGGGTGCTGAGTACTGTATAAGCTCATAAATGGAAAGCCTAGCTGATGTGGTCCACAAACTATGCATAAGTTTGGTTCGTATCGTGACCTCAGGTTTAGGCGAAGGCAACTACACAGGGCGTTGTTGAGGTTGCGATGTTGTTGGAACTTCCCTTGTAGCTGCCTCGGGGGCAACTCCTGGGTACTTTTTGTTCCTGGTCACTATGCTGATCATTCCCACGAATCCTTGCATGGGAAGATTCTATCACACCTCATTGACTTGAAGATGTTTTGCCTATGCCTCATGGGCAGGCAAAGGGTCCTTGAATACCCCCATCTATTGATTATTTGGCACTATGGGGTTGTCCACTGCCAATGTTTTGTTATCGATCAAATCTTGTATTAATCCCTTGAATTTCCAAAATCCATTCAATTCATGTCCCCTTCGCCTATGGAACCTACAATATAATTCCTCTCTGTATCCCTTAGGCTTGGGAGTGTTGGGATCTACATTTTGGATTTCTATAAGGGTGACTAAATTTGTCGCTAACAAGCGATCAAATAGGGAGTCCTTAGACTCCGTATAAGGGGTGAATTGTTGCCTAGGGTGACGCTGCTGATTTTGCTCCTATTTTTTATTTTCTCTTTCATAATTAGGAGGCACTACCTGATAATTAGCCTTTTGAGGCTATATTTCTTGCACAGGCTTGGGGAAATTTATCGCAACTTGATTAACCACAGCAAGTTGTGATTGCATAGTCCTAGTCTTAGTGTTTTTGTTCCACTCTTTCTTTTTAGGCTTGGCAATTGTGCCTTTCCCTATTTTGATCTCTTCTATAACTCTGGCTTGCACCAAAGCTTCTTCTAGGCTGGTGTATTGCTACAGCTGCAATAGCCCAGAGATCAATTTCAAGCAACTTCGTGCAAACATCTGTGTGAGGTCAGACATAGGGGGAAGGTAGGGTAGCTTAGAAAGCAAAGCCCTCCATCAATTCCCATACGCTACCATTATCTCTTCCTCATATTTCCTGAGGCTGGCTAGATCACTCAGTGATGCCTTATTCTTAGTGTTGAAGGCAAAGCATTCAAGGAACGCATCTACTAATTGATCTAGGTTATTTATGCTGTGCTTCGATAACTGTGTGAACCAATCTGAGGTAGGGCCTATGAATGTGGTTATGAATGTCCTTAGCAACAGTGCATCATTATCCTGAATGCCAAAGCATTGGCTCAAGAATCTTGTCACATGCTCTTGAGAATCCTCTTCACCCTTAAAGACTGCAAACTGAGGCAACTTGAAATGTTCGGGGTAAAGAGGTGTGGGCACTAAGGGATGCACTAGATGACTGTGAAGTTGGCGTAACGTGGGCTTTTGATTCCTAGAAGCTTTTGTCTCCACAGAATCCAAATGCTCTAATAGCACTTTGTATGCATCGAAAGATTTAATTTCTTCCTCTTTTGTTTGCTTCCGCTGTGAGTGGTGGGAGACTGGAGGCCTATGGGGAGGTGGTCGAATGGCAGCCCTCCTGCTTTGATAGGGCATTTCGGCCTGTTCTATTTTTGGTTCATACTCCTCATAAACTTCTTGAGGAGTCTCTAGGTGAGACCTATGACCTTGAGTGAGTCCTCGTTGAGGGTATCCATCATTGTTTCAAGGAGTGGCCTCCCTCTCAGGTCTATGAGGTCTCGGAGGCAAAGCTTGACGAGGTCGCGGAGACCTATCCTGCACCAAAGGGTTATGCCTCTCATATTGTTCTGCTTTTTGGGTGCAAGGGGTTGGAACCCTCTCAGGTAGTTTATAACATAGCTAATCCGCTTTGCGCTGCATGCGCTCTTTATTGAGGCGGTATAAGTGCTCTAACTTCTGATGACCTTGCTCAAGCTACGTGATGCGGGCTTGGCGGGAAGCATGTATGGTGACTGCCAGGTCAATTTGATCTACCATATTTTGCTCAGGAGGCTTGAATATTTCTCCTATGTATTTGCCTCGGTCTTGATGATCTAAAATTTCAATGGGTCGCTTCCCTCTATTGAGGTCAACGACATTTACTTGAGGCTCTGGCCTCGATGGGTGACCATGATATCTAACGGGTGCAAAAATGTAAGGCTCCCACATTGTATGTTGTTCTTGAGGAATGTGATGGTCTTCCTCATACTCCCTTTCATGGTTGTGAAATGGGTGGGCGGAGTTCACTCACCCTATGTGGAGAGCCCTACACTCTAGGTTCTATCTTTCAGTTCTAATTGGAGGCAAAGGAGAGATGTCATATTCACACTGTATCTCCTCATGGAAACTGTGCCTCTCTAGTGCTTCATTGTGCTGCGGCCACTCATATCTAGCCTCAAAAGGTAGTTTTCTATTTATGTTGAGTGCTACATGTAAAGATTCTTCCCAAAAGGGGCTATGTTGAATGGGCATACCCCCCAGAGGGGTGTCCCAATAATTCCTTCTTGATGTGGCCTGATGTGGACTCTCTTGCAGGCTAGACCGCCAAGGTGGTATGGCCAAGTCCTCAGGGCTAAAGCGAAGGTGACTAGCGCGTGCTATTTGTGCACCTTCCATAGCATCTACCCTTGATTGGGCTTGGCTACGGGTGTACACCATTGTGGTGCTCTTCTACTAGCTAAGCAGATTTTTATCTTGTTTATGATGATTTTTTTTTTTTGTTATACTAAGTAGAAATGAACACACACATGCACAAATGGTGATTATCTCTTTTAATGATTTAATGGTGTGTCCTAAACTGGTTTAGTGCATTTTAATGTTTTGTTTTGTTTTTGCAAGTTTTGAAGAACGTTTAAATGCATAATGTTGGCTCATATGACTCCCATAAATGGTCGCCCCTTCAATATACCATTTTCGGACCGATATACCAACCTCTCTATATATCCGCCCTTACGAGAGGGAAACTATAGGTACGTGAGAGCAGATGGTACATGGAACATAGGTCGTACGGAAGGGGGATTGTCCTGTTAATGAAACCTACCATAGAAGACTTATCCTTGCATGCATGGGAATCACCCTAGCAACACTCAGTTAGCTTTCGTCAGGATTTACGCCTAACAACAGTGACAATCAAAGGAAATGGATGCAAAGTCAAGCCAAGGTGGTGATGAACCCATCGTTGGTCTTGCTCAAGGGCTGGGGTCTTATGACCAGCTCCTTGGTTAAAAATGTGCCATGTGATGTGTGTGTGGTTTATTTTACTTAAAATTGAAACATGCAAGCAACCACTACTTTCCCTAAGCACGCAAGAATTGACAGAAAGTGAAAGCAAAAAATTAGAAAATGACAAAGATAGTTTAGAACCCTTACCTTTCTCTACCTAGACCTACTTTTTCTGATCCTCGGCTCTAAAAATTTATAGACAAAAATTCATCCCTCTGTGAGACGAATTACAGAACAAAATTTTTCTCTGTTTGAGACGAATTTGAATTCGTCTCAGGATCAGACGAATTACAGTAAAGTATTCATCCCAGTCAAAGACGAATAATAGTATGCTTTTGAAAAATGGTACCTGTCAAGCACCAAACACAAAAATGGATCAGTTACTTGATCTTAAAAACTAGGGGACAGAGTCCCACCATGATCGCCATTGAAAGCATGAGATTTCGGAAATAAAAAGAAACACCAATTGCTGCAGTGTAAACTGACTAACTCGATGCATGAAATAAAGCAAATATAATGGAATCAAAACCAAATATAAAAGGAGAAATCAAGAGCACAACCCTTTTTATTAATGTGATTCCAACTCGGTTACAATACATCTCCTCCATTTTTAGGGGCTAGGAGAGTTAGCATGTTTCCATTACAAAAGTGAATAGTGATCTTCTTTCCGCGTGCCCACATGCAAAATGGGTGGGCCAAAGCATTGTTGTCGTTGGTGTTGATGGGTCTTCGATCTTTGCTGCTCCTCCTACATTCAAAGAAACAACAAAAAGGGTTAGTAGCACCTACTGCAAATAGAAAAAGTTTGTTCCTTGAAATTAATAAAAGATGCATGTAAAAGGTTAGTTGAATCAATGAATAAAGTGAATTTAAATCACTTGCAAACTTGATAGAGAGCAAAAAACATTACTGAAGGACCACTGCCATTGAAACAGTCAACCAATCTGCGTTCAACTAGAATTTGTCCTTGGTCAGGACGAATTCTACTGTAATTCATCCTTGGGTAGGACGAATTCGACTGTGTTAAGACACCGAGTTGATGCTGCTCCAATGTCACACCTCGAGATCTCTAAAAAACTTGCAAATAGAGGGGTTAAGCAATTGGGGCCATTTTGGGATGACCCAGATGGTCGGATTCTCCCAATTTGACCTCCATCACCGAGAATTTTGATGTTGTTACCTGCAAGTTAGTGGGACAACAAAAGCGACAAAAGCGACAAGCATATGATGAAAT
This sequence comes from Wollemia nobilis, assembly GCA_028583015.1. Lineage (NCBI taxonomy): Eukaryota > Viridiplantae > Streptophyta > Pinopsida > Araucariales > Araucariaceae > Wollemia > Wollemia nobilis. Next base: position 1,178 of record JAQPPZ010008732.1, on the reverse strand, counting down.
CTGATTAAAATATTACGAAATTGAATACATGAACTATCTAGTCAGCATAGAATGGAATGAGAAATTAATAAATGATAGAAAATGAATCAGAATGAAACTCAAAAGGTGCGGGGTGCCCGAGTGGGCCACCCACTGTTGGAACTTGATTTTGGCACCAATCCACTAGGGATGGGCCCAAAATATCTCAGAATGGGTTGTCAAAAAATTGGTGGATTCAATGTGGTCAAATGTTGGGTTTGGGTTTGGATCCACGCTTCCAAAAGCCACCCAATAACCTCTCTTGCGAAAGATATTAAGGATGTGAAAAGGTGAATCGAAAAAGGGTTCAATAGGGTGTTCAATTTGGCAGCACTTCGTTGCTTGAAAATGCCTTCAACCTGTCCTCTTTTGGGTGGGAAAGTCCACCATTTTATAGACCCAAGGGGTCTCTTTGGAGGGCCATGCAGGGGTGCCATGTGGCGGCCATGCCTTCCCAAGAGGGAGGAGACTCCTCCCTGACTTAGGCTTCCATGACTGCCTTTGTGACAGTCCTTCAATGGCCAATCTACCCACCTACACGCGCATGCACGACAGGAGGCCATAAATGACTGTTTTTGGCTGCCACTTGGCGGCATTCTTCTTTTTTCTTGTTAAACCTAGAATTCGTCCTGACCAAAGACTATTTCAAAATTCATCCCTGGGTGAGACGGATCCCAGTTAGTATTTGTCCTTGGGTGAGACGAATACTGGGCAAAGTGCCTGAATGTGCCAAATTGCTTCTTGACCTTAAAAAATTGCTACAAAAGTGGTTAGGACCACTGTTTAACCTCTGAGGGCTGCCTTGGGGGCTATGTGTGTCAAAGCGATCAGTGTTTGTAGTCACATAATCATATTGGTGCTATTTTGGTGTCTACATATGCCCCTTTTTGGGATGCGTTGTGCATGGCACAGCATCGAGCAAAAATAGATAACCAAAGAACTAATGATTAGGGTTATTGGTAACCTAACCAAATTTTGATGCCCCAAGTATGGAAAGGGCATGCATTCTTGAATCCTTGCTTCTGACGAGCTAAGGAATTTGATTTCAAGTATTAACCTATTTTGGTGAGGTGTGACTTGAGCTTGGACATTGATCAGTCATGATTAGGCAAAGGGCACAACATTTTGTCCACAGGGGAACCTTGTGTTCATGCTTAAGT
>JAQPPZ010008731.1:0-17574 GCA_028583015.1 Wollemia nobilis | reverse complement strand
TCCATTTTGAATTTATTTTAATTTTTAATTTATGTCTTTCAACTCATAAAAAGGGACCACCATGTCCTAGTTGAACCACTTTATGTTTTTAAGTTATAACTTTAAGTTATAACTCAACGTTAAAATATAACACTAAAAATTATCTCCCTTTTCCTAACGACCGTCGGCCTTGGTCAACACTTGCAACTTGATAAAATAAGCTCTTCGGATGATGCAAATCCCTAGAACAAGGTAATTCTGGCTCACTAGATCACATCCGAGTCTCTGTCGTAGATTTTTGCACATACAATTCTCACCAACTAAGTCCCTAATCACACTGAATAGCCTAGGGGACCTTGTGTCTAGGCTAACAAACCTTTGCATTGAGCTAGTGTTGAGTTGGGGACATTACAATCCCTTCAACAGTTGAGATTGACAAAATATCGCAAATTGTGCCATTTTGTGAATACCTTAGCCTCCTTTACTAGAGGTCTATATTCATGGCATGAGGTTGTCCATCTAGAGCCCATAACACCTAGATGGAAGGATGCATAATTTTTCATCCTATAACATGGTATACTTAGGGTCTTTGTCATTAAATTATGCCCGAGGCACATATGTTATTGTTTTCTTCTCAATGCTAAGGTATAGTGTTAGTATGCCTAGTGCCTAGTTGAGAATCCACCTTCCTTGGTTTCAACTACGACCCACCATTACCGGGTATCTCAGGCTATGCAATAGTTGTCCCATACCAACTCTTCATTGGACCTTCTAGTTTTGAGGTATAGCTTCCCTAGTACTACCTTGGTAGTCTGCTAATAATTCCCCTATCAAACATAAGACATGAGATCCCTCACATACTACTCGTGTATCATCCTAGAGAGAGTGTCTCATACAACCCCTTGTTACTTTTTCATGGTAATAGGACCTTCTCATCTAGGGAAATATTACTAGAAAATGGATGATATCGACTTTGCAACAATTGGCCTACCTGCAATTGTTGGTGTTGGGTAGTTATGTACTATCATCCTTCCGGATGATAGGTATTCGTTCTTCATTGCAATTTTAAAGATAATTTATTTCAAATGTAAATAGAGAACATAAAGATCTTATTAAAATGATTCATAACGAAACAAAATACTTATGATGAGAATGAAACACTCTTATCTTTAATCAGGCTAAACATTAAAAATATACCCATCTAGTAATGATTTCTCCACTTAAAATACCTTCAATAAATTAAATATTCATTTTCCTTTAAACTCTTCTCACATGGTTCTATCTAAATATAATAATACAAATTTGCTTTTACTAATTTAGTAAAGGTCAAACTATAGAAATGAAATTACCAGACACTAGTCAAGGTTACTTATGTTTTAACTTTTGCTTTAAAAAGAAACATTTCTATTTTAGATTTTTTTGCCTAAAATATATTTGCTTTAGTTCTTTTCTTCCAATGTAAAATAGAAGTCAATCCAACAGCTACATAAGTTTTCTTCAGCTAAAAAGAATTTTAATATAAATTAGCCAACTATATATAAAAGGTTAAAGTCTATCAACTATATACTTATTATTTAAAATATTATACTAAACATGAGCTATCTTTTAAAAAAATGAAAGGACATCTATATTGAAAACAATTCCAATAACTTTCACTGTATGCTGAGTTTCACTTTCAATCAATTAAATTCAAATAAAATAAAAATTTCCTAATATAAAGACTAGAAAACCCTCTTTTCAAGGCACAACATTTAACTTGAAAAATGAAATAAAAGCCCTTTCACATAGGCTTAGCACACCGAATTATTTAAGAAAGTCATTAAGTATTAAAAATATTTGATATACGATTTATTAAGCATCTGCAATTTAAAACTACCCTATACGTTATGTTATCATGGCGATGGCTTAAAATACAACTTAATGATTAACTCTAATCATCTCGAAAGACCGAATTTTAATAATGGCTATCATATGGATTTTATATTACCCAAAGTGATTTTTTAACAACCCAAAAAAACAATTGATTTTATGCACCGGAAGCAATCACCGGTTAGACTTGTTCTTCTCTATTTAATATTCATCATGTTGGATATGGATGACACTAATTAATGTTTCACTTCAAAACGTCGGTGAACAAAAATACTCAAAGATTTATAATAATGTTCAAAGTGTGCTACTAAATGAAATTTTAAATATAGACTGTCCAAACTTTAAAACTAATAAATTTTTAAACTACTATTAAAAAGTATTATATTTAAATAATTGGTTAAATTTTTCTACTTTCAAGTTAGAGACCTAGGTTCTATTTTAACCAATAGGCAGTTGCCCTAGTGACTAAGATGATGGTTGTTTCTTAAGTAGTCTTGTGTTCAAACCCCTAAAAGATGGTTTTTGATATAATTTGTAAACATTCTCCTAAAAACAATTTTTAATTTAATAAACCTAATACTTAATTTTAAAAAGTATATCCATCAAATTATTTTCATATAACAATTAAAGCAAGCACGTGCATAGAGCTTTATTTCTGAAATGTTCTAAAGTTATAACAATTAAAGCAAGCACGTGCATAGAGCTTTATTTCTGAAATGTTCTACGATTATAAAGTTATTTGATATTCTTATAGATTATAAAAGGAAGCTAATTTCTATGGAATTATGTCTAAACCCAGCAATTAATATAACATTCACCCTTTGACCTAAGAAAACGTTAGATATAACATTATTAAAAAAACATCTCTTCCCCTAAAATATCAAATATAACATTTTTCAATGCTTCTCTGGAAAAGTAGATGTACCAATGATTTTCCACAGCAAAACAGAAATAGAGAAAACAAGCATACCAAAAATTTTCTTTCCCTTATAATTGCCTAAGTTTAATAATGTATAGTTCAAATCTTCATTTGATGGCCCGCTCCTCCCAGTGGATAGCGACCAAGGCAGTCTCCTTTGCCACCGAGAATTCTCGCCTCATTCCCCTTTCTGCGGAGCCCCGACGATCGAGCGAAGCCTCCCTGCTTTCCTCCCTCGGCATTCAGCTTTCCCCCCTTGCTCCCCCTCCCGCCCCCTCCCGACGCTCCCTAACCAGGTGGACTCCCCCCCTCGGTTGGCTTAAGCTCAATTTCGATGGTGCCTCCAAAGGCAACCCTGAGGTCTCTGGGGCGGGCGGGGTCATCAGAGATTGTAACGAAGAACTGATCTCAGCCTTCACGGTTCTGCTGGGCAGACAAACCAACAATTTTGCTAAAGCAGCCAGCCTGCTCAGTGGCCTCTCGGCCCTCAAGGGATCCCCCTCAAATATCATCATCGAAGGCGATTCCCAAGTCGTAATCAAAGTCTCCAGCAGGCCTGATTCTTGCTCCTGGCGATTCCATAATTCCATCTGGGAGGCCCTCTTCATTCTTCAGGGCTTCCCTGATCACACCTTTCAGCACGTGTTAAGAGAAGGTAACAGGGCTGCTGATTTCATGGCAAATCTAGCCATTATCGCTGAAGATTTCACCACCTGGTCCTCGCACTTCCCTACAGGCCTAGTTCAAATTGTGATGCAGGATCATTCCGACCATGCTGTCAACACTGGAGTCTAGGATTCCCCGTGACAGGGTGCCGAAGTCCCCCCAGCGTGCGCTTCTGAGGCCTGGGGCTTCTCGCCCCCGTGTTGACCTGTCGGCTGGCCACCCTATCCACGAAGGGATCATCCTGATCCCTCTTGTGGCACCTCGTGTCCCTTGCCTTGTCAGATGCCCACTTTGGCCAGTTAGCAGCTCTGGCAGTCCCAATTCTCTATGCATTTTAGACCCTCCTAGCTCCCACTATGACTACGGATTCTCGTGCCCTGCCAGCCTGATCGTGGTCCAGTCCGACATGGTTCTCTCCTGACATTCCTTCGCTTAGAGTATGGCACTTGGCGCTCTAGCAGTGGCCCCTTCCCTTCCACGCATGGCAGCAGTATGGTGTGCCCCCTTAGCCCTTTCACCTTCGTGTCGCCTCCAACCGCGTGTTCCCCTTTCCAAAGCTGATGACGCTCCCCCTCCAAGGCCCCTCACATGGCTTTTATCCCCCCTCGCTAATCCATCCCTCAGTCCTTCCTGTGCTCACCCTCCCCTGGTCTGGCCCTCTTTGCCCCCTCTGTCCCCGACCTGTCAGCTCGGCCCCCATGGCATCTAAAATCGTCTTCCTGGAGCCCGCTTGTTTTCCAATGCTAAAAAATTCACCCCTTATTTTAGCAAATTTGTAGTCCTTGAGGATGAAATCACCCAGGGTTTCCTGGATACGTGGAATGAAGGTGAAGTTACAGTCAAGGGCCTCCATTTCAAGGTCTCCAAGGAGTTCCTCATAGAGGTCACTAGCCTCCACCATGAAGAGAAAGGACGCGTAGTCAAGCATGACAAACACAATTGGGAGGAGGAGCTCTCTCGCTTCCTGTAGCATCAGTGGGACAAAGCAAACCTGCTCTGCTCTCACCTCTCGGTGCCTTTTGACGAAGCCATCATCCCGATAACGCAATACATTACCTGCAATGATCCAGAACAATGCATGTTCAGCTTTCATTTAAGCTACTTTAATCATCTTCAAGGAGCAACCTTAATCAGCACTTCACGTTTCCTCTTCTACTCCCTGGGTTTGACCATTGATCGTGCTCACAGAAATCATTCCTGGCCCATGCACCAAGGGCTCATGGTTGTCCTCTACAGGCATGCCCTGGCCAACCAACCCTAGTTGCAAAGCATTCCCCCCCTCTCATCTGTCCCACCCCCTGAAGAAGCCAATTCTCCCATTTCCTCCCCTGTCGCCAAGGATTCCCCCTCTCTCGACGATTCCTCTCCTCTGAAGCGGCGCAGGCCAACCCGCAATTGTAGGACTTCGAGCAAGGGCCCAGGTGGGGCCTCGCCTCTTGGCTCTGCTCGTAAAAGGGCATCCCTTGGGTCCAGCTGGGCTACGGGGATCTCCAAGAAAGATAAATCAAAGGTCCAAAAACCCATCGAAATCAGCTCCGAGTTTGATGACAAATTGCAGAACCTGGCGCTAAGAGGCCTCCTGGAAACAGCGATCGGATCCCTCAACACTGCTACCCAAGCTGCCTCTCCTGCCGCCAAGGCTCTGACTGAGCTCTGTCGTAAGCTGGAGGACAGCTCTGCCAAGGACCAACGCTAGTCCGAGCGGTTTGAGGACATCTTAGGGCCCAGTTAGTAGGGCCCATCTGGCCTTTCGCGGCCTAAAGGTTTTCAGTTTTTGTTTTTTGTTGTTCTTGGAGGTTGTTTCCCCTGTCTGATGCTGCTATTTTTTTGAAGGCTTACGGATTTGTAAGGTTTTTTTTTTGTGCCATAACGTTTTCTGTAGTCATCAGGGCCCCCAGGACTGGCCCGATTTTTTGTTATCATTTTAATGCTTCGGCTATTACTGTAATTAAGGTTTTGGGACCCTTTTCAAAAAACCCGCTGTAAATAATTTGTTACCTATCAAAAAAAAAGAGGTTTAATATTTTATTTTGTCCAAAATTAATATAATGCCTTGGAAGTTTATATGGAGATGAGCCTTCTATCTTTGTTGAAAGCAAAAGCTAAGCATATATCAATTTTGATGAGTATATGACAACCAAATGTAATTAATAAACTTATTCAACACCGGGTGGTGAAAGCAACCCAAGTTACAAGGTTTTATTAATATAGGTAATTCGAGGTCAAGAGCAACTTATATTCAGCAAAGGGTAAAAGTATTATGAAATAAAAAGAAGCTATTTTTTTTATAGGTAACAAATTATTTACAGTGGGTTTTTTGAAAAGGGTCCCAAAACCTTAATTACAGAAATAGCCGAAGCATTAAAATGATAACAAAAAATCGGGCCAGTCCCGGGGGCCCTGATGACTACAAAAAATGTTATGGCACAAAAAAAAACCTTACAGATCCGTAAGCCTTCAAAAAAATAGCAGCATCAGACAGGGGCGACAACCTCCAGGAACAACAAAAAACAAAAACCAAAAACCTTTAGGCCGCCAAAGGCCAGATGGGCCCTGCTAACTAGGCCCTGAGATGTCCTCAAACCGCTCGGACTAGCATTGGTCCTTGGTAGAGCTGTCCTCCAGCTTACGACAAAGCTCAGTCAGAGCCTTGGTAGCAGAAGAGGCAGCTTGGGCAGCAGTGTTGAGGGATCCGATCACTGTTTCCAGGAGGCCTCTTAGCGCCAGGTTCTGCAATTTGTCGTCGGACTCAAAGCTGATCTCGGTGGGTTCCAAGACCTCTGATTTAGCTTTCTTGGAGCTCCCCGCAGCCCAGCTGGACCCGAGGGACGCCCTTTTGTGGGCAGAGCCAAGAGGCGAGGCCCCGCCTTGGCCCTTGCTCAAAGTCCTGCATTTGCGGGTTGGCTTGCGCCGCTTCAGAGAAGAGGAATCGTTGGGAGAGGGGGAATCCTTGGTGGCAGGGGAGGCAACGGGAGAATTGGCTTCTTCAGGGGGTGGGACAGATGAGAGGGGGGGAATGCTATGCAACTGGGGTTGGTTGGCTAGGGCGTGCCTATAGAGGACAACCATGAGCCCTTGGTGCATGGGTCGGGAATGATTTCTGTGAGCGCGATCAATGGTCAAACCCAGGGAGTAGAAGAGGAAACACGGAGTGCTGATTAAGGTTGCTCCTCGAAGATGATTAAAGTAGCTTAAATGAAAGCTGAACAGGCACTGTTCTGGATCGTCGTAGGTAATGTATTGCATTATCGAGATGATGGCTTCGTCAAAAGGCATCGGGAGGTGAGAGCGGAGCAGGTTTGCTTTGTCCCATTGATGCTTCGGGAAGCGGGAGAGCTCCTCCTCCCAATTGTGTTTGTCACGCCTGACTATGCGTCCTTTCTCTTCATGGTGGAGGCCAGTGACCTCCGTGAGGAACTCCTTGGAGACCTTGAAATGGAGGCCCTTGATCGTAACTTCACCTTCATTCCACATATCCAGGAAACCCTGGGTGATTTCATCCTTAGGGCCTACGAATTTGCTAAAAAAAGGGGTGAATTTTTTAGCATTGGAAAACAAGCGGGCGGGTTCGCTCAACTCAAGGGTAGAAGGCTCCAGGAAGACGATTTTAGATGCCATGGGGGCCGAGCTGACAGGTCGGGGATAGAGGGGGCAGAGAGGGCCAGACCAGGGGATAAGGAGCAGGGGAGGGTGAGCATAGGTAGGACTGAGGGATGGATCAACGAAGGGGGGATAAAAGTCGTGCGAGGGGCCTTGGAGGGGGAGTGTCGTCGACTTTGGAAAGGGGCACATGCGGCTAGAGGTGACACGAAGGTGAAAGGGTTGAGAGGGCACGCCAGACTGCTGCCACGCGAGGAAGGGAAGGGGCCACTGCAAGAGCGCTAGGTGCCATTCTTTGAGTGGGGGAACGCAGGGAGAACTGCATCAGACTAGACCGCGATTGGGTTGGTAGGGCACGGGAATTCATAGTCATAGCATCGAAGCGAGAAGGATGGGAGGGTATGACATGCATAAAGAATTGGGATTGCCAGAGCTACAAACTGGCCAAAGTGGGCATCTAACAAGGCAAGGGACACATGGCGCCATGAGGGGGATCGGGATGATCCCTTTGTGGATAGGGTGGCCAAACGACGGGTCAACCCAGGGGCGAGAAGCCTCGGGCCTCAGAAGTGCACGTCGGGGGGACTTCGATGCCCTATCATGGGAAGCCTAGACTCCAATGTTGATAGCATGGTCGGAATGATCCTGCATCATGATTTGAACTAGGCCTGCAGGGAAGTGCGAGGACCAGGTGGTGAAATCTTCAGCGGTAATGGCTAGATTTGCCATGAAATTAGTAGCCCTGTTACCTTCTCTGAACACGTGCTGAAAGGCATGATCAAGGAAGCCCTAAAGAATGAAGAGGGCCTCTTGGATGGAATTATGGAATCGCTAGGAGCATGAATCAGGCCTGCTGGTGGCTTTGATTACGACTTGGGAATCGCCTTCGATGATGATATTTGAGGGGGAGCCCCTGAGGGCCGAGAGGCCACTGAGCAGGCCGACTACTTTGGCAAAATTGTTGGTTTGTCTGCCCAACGAAACCGCGAAGGCTGAGATCAGTTCCCCATTACAGTCTCTGATGACCCCGCCCACCCCAAAGGCCCCGGGGTTGCCTTTGGAGGCACCATCAACATTGAGCTTAAGCCAACCGGGGGGGGAGTCCACCTGGTTAGGGAGCATCGGGAGGGGGCGGGAGGGGGAGCAGGGGGGGAAAGCTGAATGTTGAGGGAGGAAAGCAGGGAGGCTTCGCTCGATCGTCGGGGCTCCGTAGAAAGGGGAATGAGGTAGGAATTCTCGATGGCAAAGGAGACTGCCTTGGTCGCTATCCACTGGGGGGAGCGGTCCGGGGAGGAAAAGGCTCACCTGTTATGTTCGAGCCAAATTTTCCAGAGCATATGAGGAAGGCAGGCCTTCTAGAGGAAGCGAAGAAAGGGGTGAGCAAAGGGGGTGGGCCACTGTGACAGGAGATCAGAAATGGAATTGGGGGCCGCCCACTGAATGGAGAAATGGGAGAGGATGAGGCCCAGGACTTCGGAGGAGAAAGAACAGTTTATGAAAAGGTGATTGGTTGACTCCCAAGCGGCACGGCAGAGGAAGCATCTGTTAGGGATCTGGAAACCCCTCTTGATCAGATTCTCGATTGTGAGGATTCTATTTTGAACGGCCACCCAAACGAAATGGCTGATTTTGGGGATCAAATTCTTGGCCCAGACCTGCTGGGTCGGGAAGGTGGTCGCCCCCGGGGTTCTCTGAATGTGGTAAGCTAACTTGACTAAAAAAATGCCACTGGGAGAGCCATGCCACATGCATCTGTCACTGTCTCCAAAATATGGGATGACAGTCGCACTGAGGATGCGCTGAAGCCTGGCAGCTTGAAGCGGGAACCTAGGGTTCAGGATGGGTTTCCAGATGGTCCGCCCCTGGAACTGGGTCATGTAGTCAGACGCTCTGGGGCCTCGGTCTGCAAGCCCTGGTTTGAGGAGGAGGAGCTCCCTATCCGAGCTCAGGGCATCGTCGAGAATCCACCTGTCCTCCCAGAAGTCAATCTTGGCTCCGTCCCCAAGAATCCATCTGGTCCCTTACTGAACAATGTCTCTGGTGGAAAGCAGGGACTTCCAAAAGGTAGATCCGTCATGGGGCTGGGTGTCACCGAGGAAGGGGTGGTTGTGGCAGTACTTCCTACGCACAATGCAAACCCATTCATTGGAGGTATTGGTGTGAACCTTCCAGGCATGTTTGGATAGAAGGGCCTTGTTCATGGGGACCACCCATCTGAGCCCGATCCCTCCCTCTCCTTTGGGGCAGCAGACCAGGGGCCAGGAGACCAGGGGAATCCTTTTCTTGTCCTTGCAGCCAAACCAGAGGAAGCATTTCTAAATTTTCTCGATGAGGGTAGCAATGGAGGCCAGAATTCTGAAGACAGACATGAAGTATATCGGTATGCTTTGAAGGACTGACGCCAAGAGGGTGGCTATGTCGGCCTACGAGAGGAGGTGGCCTTTCCAGGGGGCAAGTTTCCTTTGGATCCGCTCAATCACCCCATTCCACAGCGTCTTGGAAGATGCCCCTATGAACAGAGGAAGCCCAAGGTAGGAAGAGGGGAGGGAGCCAGGGGAGCATCCCAGGATCCGCCCGATTCTGATTTGCCTAGCCAAGGGGGTGTTGATGAAGAAAATCTTACTTTTTCGAAGGTTGATTTTCTGCCCAACCTCCTCCTCAGGTCATGTTCTTGAGGGCCTTAGCTTGAGGGACCGAGGCCGAGGAGGCAAGGATGGTGTCGTCCACAAACTGCTGGTGGGACATAGGGGGTAGGCCCTGCGTCGGCCTGATGCCCGAGATAAGACCGCGAGCCACAACATTCAAAATGGTTCACCCCAAGGCCTCAGCCAGGATAATGAAGAGAATCGAGGATAGGGGATCACCTTGTCGGAGGCCTCTGGAGCTGGGGAAGAACCCGGCCGGGGATCCATTGACGAGGATTGAGAACCAGGGGGAGGACACGCACTTGTTGATGAGTTGGACCCAGGAAGGGTGGAACCCAAATTTGAGGAGGACCTTGGTTAGGAAGCTCCAATAAACCCTGTCAAAGGCCTTATTCATATCAATATTGAGTAGGAAATGGGCCTTTTTGGATAGGACAATTGAGTGAATGGCCTCATGCATGATGATGACCCCATCTGTTATCAGCCTGCCTTTGACTGAACTTCCCTGATAGGGGGCAATGATCAGGGGGAGGATGTCCTTGAGGCGGGTGGTCATGGATTTAGTCAAGATTTTGTAGAGGACGTTGCACAAGCTGATGGGGTGAAAGTCTGACAGGGATCTGGCCGCCTGAGTCTTCGAGATCAGGGCTATGAAGGTGGTGTTGATGCCTCTGGGGATGGATCTGGAAAACTGCAGGTCCCGGATGGCAGCGCACACATCATGACCAACGATGTCCCAAAAATACTAGAAGAAGCAGGGAGGAAACCCATCCGGGCCTGGGGCCGCCTCAGCCTTCATGGAAAAGGTGGCGACTTGGATTTCGGGGTCAGATAGGGCCTGCACCAGCTTCGCATTTGCCATGGCCAAGACAGACAACGGGATGTGATCCAGAAGGGAATCAGCCGCCTCTGAGGACATAGGAGGTCCGTCGCCCAGGAGCTCTTGAAAGAAGTGGACTGCCTCAACACGGATGTCCTCCTCCTTAGTGATGGTTCTGCCATTGCTATCAACCAGCTCGACAATTCTGTTGGAACCCCTATTTCGGAGGGTCGATGCGTGAAAGAACTTGGTGTTTGCATCGCCATCTTGGATCCACAGAGCGCATGACTTCTGCCTCCAAAAGGTTTCTTCCCTGGCCAGGATATTGTGGTACTCGTTGAGGGCAATGCGCTCCTCTTCCCTGAGCCCCGATTCTTGGGAGCCTGCTTGGAATCTGGACTCAATCTCTTCGAGTTTTTTTTGGATAGCCTCCTTGCTTTCGAAGATGTTACCAAACACTTCCTTGTTCCATGTCTTAAGGTGCTCTTTGATGCATCTCAGCTTGTGGAAGACTTGCTCAACGGGGCGACCAGGGACTGGGGGAGCCCGCCAGCAGTCGACTTGGGCTCGGAGGTCGGGGTGGTGCAGCCACATGGACTCAAACCGGAAGGGCCTCCTAGGGGGACGATGATCATTTTTGAGGAGGGGGGTGTGGTCAGACCCAATTTTGGGGAGGTCCAATAGGGTGGTGTCAGCAAAAATGGGGAGGGCTTCCTTGGACAAGAAGACTCTATCCAATCTGACCTGAATGTGGCTAGGTCCCGCTCTTTTGTTGGACCACGTGAATCGGCCTCCCTTCAGGCTAACGTCCATGAGCTCGTTGAGGGCGGTAAAGGCCCCAAAGTCATCCATGCTTTTGGTCCTGACCTCAGAGCCCCCGCATTTGTTAGAGGAAAACAGGGGGCTATTGAAGTCCTCGGATAGGATCTAGGGCAGGGGAGCAAAAGCTTCTCTCATCGAGTTGATTTCTTGCCAAAGCCTTGCTTTCTCAATGGGGCTGTTGGGGGCGTAGACGTTGGACAGAATCCATGATCGCTTTGATTTGAGGTAGTGAACCAAAATATTTATAATCCTGGGTGACAAAGAAATGAGCCTTCCCTCATAAGACCGGGGGTCCCACATGCACATAAGGCCCCCGGCTGAGCCAGTCGTGGGGGTGGAGAGGAACTCGCAGTTGCGCCAGGTAGCATGGGCTATCCTCTGGGCAGCGACGTCATCTATCTTGGTCTCCTGAAGGAGGATGAAGGACGGGCGGTGGTCCCTGTGGAGTTGACCGAGGATCCTTTTCTTGGGGACCCCATTGAATCCCCTGATGTTCCAGGAGATGAGTTTCATTTGGCACCCTTGTGGGGTCGCTTGCCCCCCTTTCCTGCCTGAGTGGGGGGTTTGGATCGGGCATCGTCCACCTTGTGAGAGCTCGTGCCAACGTCGAAGAGCGTAGTCTGGGAGCCATTAGCTATGTCATCCTCCGTGATCCTTGATCGTTGTTCACACAGGGTGGGCCACCCTCATTTGAGTTTGCTACCAAAATCTATGGCAAAGGACCTACTCCGGGTCATTTTGGGGCTGACTTCATCGGGCTCGGATGGAGAGCTGGCTTCGGTCTCGTCATCAGATCGCTCAAATCCACACACCAAGGGGGTAGGCTCCGGGAAGGATGCCTGGGGGGCCGGGGCCAGGCGAGGGTGAGGGGGGAGGAGCGGGTCCCGGTTGGAGGGGGAGCCGATGGGGAAGGGGGCCTACGCCTCAGGATGGGGTTGGCAGCCGCGGCTTGAGGGGAAGGAGCCAGAACGGGAAGCCGAGGGGAGTCTAGGATCGGGTCCTCAGAGGGGTCACTGGGAATAGGAATCTAGGAAAGGTCGCCCTCCGAACCGGGCTCGCCAAGGGGGCCTTTGGGCCCGATGGGGAGACCTCCTTGTGGGAAGCACTGGGGTCGGGATGAGGGGGACCCCGAGATGGGGCCCGACCAGATCTGTGAGGGGGTTTGGGATTAGGGCCATCAGCCTTTTTGGATGTCGGGCATTGGTGAGGGAGGTGGCCCTGAGTGCTACAAGAGGTGCAAAAAGTAGGTTTATTTTTGTAGATTAGGGTTTGACGCCAAAAGGACCCAAAAGAGATGGTAACCGAGGAGGGGAGCTCAGATTCGAGATTGGCGTTAGCACAGAACCTAGCATGCACCATACGAGAGCCAGCCTTGGTCACGGGATCAAAGGCCACCAGGTCTCCGACCGACTGAGCAATGAGCTTTAGGACGTCTTCATGCCACAGATGAAAGGGAAGGTCCGGGAGGCGAACCCAGATCGGGGCAAAGTTGATGCTTTGGGTGCTGGGGTGAAAATCCGCACCATAACGTCTGAGAAAAAGACTTTTGCGACCCAGGAACCAGGGCCCACCCGACAGGATCTTCTCAGCGTCCTCACTATTGTTGAGTTTAATAATGAAGAAGCCTTTGGATAGGGCAACCAGCTGAATATGCCCAGAGACCTTCCATTTGGTAGCCGCCCATCTACGGATAGTCTCCATGTCTGGGCGCCCGCCCAAGAACTTCCCAACCAAGGAAGACGATGATTCAGAAACCAGGGATGAATAAACCTCCTCCTGGATGGAAATGTGGGTGCCTTGAAGGGAAATCCCTGTGCCCAGGGCCCGAGCAGGGGTCCTGGAGCCCGCCAAAATCTGTTGGTAGGAGGGTTTGGGCCCTCCCGAGGCAAGCCCTTGCCCAGGATTGGGGGCTTCTTCCCGAGGCCATCCGTCGCGTCGAGGCCGGGCTGAGGGCGCGGGCCTAGGATCCCGACCCCACCCAGCCCACCGTCCAGCTCAAGCGAGTAGCCCCCTTCCGACCCCACCATGGATCCGCCTGGTTTGGGCCCGGGCCCAGACATACCTGATCCTGACCTTGGTGCCAGTCCCGCCTAGTAACCTGCACCCTATTTTGGATCTGATCCCAGCCCTACGTTCGCTTCTGCTCCAAACCTTGCTCCTGCTGTCACTGCCGCTCCCGCCATATTTAGATAAGGGCTCATATTATAGTCTTCAAAAAGAAGCTATTTAATAACATGTACAAACCTCTAATTAATAGCTTTATATAAAAAAGAAATATAAAAAAAAATAAAAATATTCAATATGGTTACCGATGTAAGCTTGCAATGAAAAGATAATTTTTATTTAACTTATTGTTAAATTACAACTATGTTCATTTAAGGACTTACTCTATTTTTTATTCGGCAATATTCAGGTTTCACAATAATATATCATGGTTTCCTATTTTTCAACGAATAAAGTTGAGTTTAAAACATCATCTTGTGTTTTCATCTAAATCACATTAAGTTGAGCATATATTAATAAAGGAGATTTTAAGTTCAACAATATTGTGCTATTATCACTGCATGCTTCACCTGAAAATTTTCCAATTAACTAACTCTTTAAAGAAATCTAAGGTTATTAAAAAAAATTGTTTTCAACTAACGCTAGATGTATTCAACCAATGATTTACGTACCATATTAAATACTTTCTTCATAACAACTTTTATTTATTCAAAAACCAACTGATTAATTAAGATGATTATGAACAATTTAAAGGGTAATACATATTTCATAACCGCATCAAACATTTGAACATAGATAAATATTTGCTCAGTTTGATAAAGTTAAACATATAGGTAATATCTTTAAATCAAAGAAATAATCATCTATTTTAGAACTAATATTGTCATATTATTTTTCCAAATTGCCATTAAGGGCTCTAACTCATAGCTGTTTCAAATACTGAAGAAATCCAACTATCCCAGCCACGTACGTCTGACAATACTCCATAGGCTTCATTATTCGGTAGAAGCAACCCAACTTCGAAGATATTCTACTAGATGGTGTGCAATAAAGGGTCACCACAACCGTCATGCATGCATACTACCCATGCAATCAACACGCAGACACATAAATGAAAAGAAACCATTACAAAATCACATATTACCCTCTATATATATATATATATCACAATATTCTATCACTCACCAATACATCTTGGGAAACCTATACAGAAGTAACATTGCATTTGCAGTTAGGATTTGATTTAACATTAATCTAATTATCTTCCTTAAAATGTCATACTCTCACAGATGTTTAAGTTTTTAAGTTTTTATTCGGATTACTAACATTGCATATGCAGTTAGGGTTTGATTTAGATTTAATCTAATTATCTTCCTTAACATGTCATACTTTTACGAATGTTCAAGTTTTTATTCGGATTACACTGGACAGAAGAAATTTTTAATGAAACCATAATATCTAACTAAAATTTACAATATGTTAAATCCTTTTTATATTAATAAACCAATAGGATATTTATTCAACATACTTCAAAATTAGAACCGAACTTTGTTTAGCAAACCATTAGCAGAAAATTATTTCATTCAGAGCACTATAAACATCGTAAGAAGAAACAACCTAGAATTCAATTGGCAACCATTCACAAACACCATCAACACATAGAAGAATTTCGTAATCATCCACCACCCCCCCTTCTCCCTATGAAGAGCTACCATCATGCTTATATATTATAATAGAGGTAAAAATCAATTACCACATAAGAAGTTCATGCAATGTTCAGAGTGATTGTCGAGTGGCAGAAGGTTTCTACTATAAGATATATTATGATGAGTTTTGTTTATTTTATTTTATTTTTATCATTTATTTTATTTCTATTATATATTTTTATATTTATTATTATTATATTATTAATATTATATTTTTAAATAATATTTTATCATATTAATATTTGTGTTTACCTTTTTAAATTTAATTATATATTTATAACTATAAAATTAGGTTCAATTTGCAATCAACTGGAGATAAATTTATAAACTAGTATATGCATAATGCAACAAAACTTCATCAAGAAATCAAGTATAATGCAACGAACAAGATGCTTCTATATGAAAATTTTCTCTTAGTGAGCTTCCATGTACTCACAAGTCGTTGTGTGCATCATATCCCACCTTACCTCTTGTAGACATCTTTATATTTCTACCTTAAGGTGGGCACTAAGAGCTACAAATATGTTTGTTTGAGGTGAACTGTGTTCCTGCATCCATAGAACTCATTAGCAGTACCTCATTCTAAAAATATAAACAAGTAATCTGACAACAAAATGGAAGGGAAGTTACATTCTCCCCACTAAGAGTAAACATAGTCTATGTGTTTGCATTTTCAAATAAATTGTACATCTTTAGTCAAATGTCATGTATTCAAAAATCTATGTTAAACAAGTTTGTTTTCACTTAACTTATAAACGCATATAGCAAACATGTCAATATGCAAACACATATATCAAACATATCAATGTCCATATTTATCAGTGACAACCTTCTCATGTATTTTGGATAGGTTTTACTCATGTTAATGAACCTACTAAAATACTATGAGCTTTAGATATGAAAGAAACCTTAAATTATTCTACAAAAACATTTTTCAAATATTGCATAAATCATTTCATTTTTTATCCACTACTTCTAATATCATATAAGCAACACTAAGCACAATCAAGATTATAAACTAACATGGGGAAATTAATACAACAAACAAGAAATCAATTTCTCCAATCTATTATTTTCCTCGATCTTAACATCAACATTTTGTTTTCGACAATGATTTCTTGGGTTGAGCTTGGAAGGTTTAATAGATTTGTTTAGCAAAATTTATTTTTGAGGAAACTCGGTCTTTTATAGAGAATTTACCGGTGTCATCTTAAGATTAGCATAGCTATTTTGATTTATTTGATGTATTTCTCTCATTTTTTATAGCATTCAGTTTGTTCATTATATGATCTTTTTTTTCCATCCTTATGGAAATTTTACCTTTATGTATCTTCACCCTTACTCGATGGTCTTTGCTACTTTTAAAGCACCTTAGTCCTTTTAAGAATTCAATCTCGTTTGATCCAATCTTTGATTCTAATGATTTATGTCTTCAAATTGGGTCAATCCTCCTCGAATGACCTTTTTATCCATCCGAGTTAAGCTTGATACTTCTAACCAAAGTGATTAACTCATGTTTCTAAACAGGTGCACCATTTGTATATTATCAGTTGACTCTTGAAGAGCATTTTGATATTTGTTTCCTCTAGGTTATGTACATATTGTAGAAGGTTGCTAGATAGTTACGATGGATGGAATTTTTAGCAAAGTATGATTTTTGAATTGAATATATTAAATAAAAATAAAACAAGCTAGTTGATTCTTTAAGTAGAAGAAGGCATATAGTTGCAATGATGTAGTGGCAGTTTGGACTAAGAGGACAAATAAAAGAGCTGCAATAGACAAATGACTTTTGCATGCAGCACCGAGCTCAGGTCGAGCAAGGACCTGACATAAACAAAGATTTCAATATTAAGGAGGATTTTTTGTATTTTAGATACCAAGTAGTTATTTCAAATAATGAAGAATTAAGAAGAACTATCCTTAAATAATCTCATTATACCCCATATTCTGCACACCCAAGAGGGATGAAAATGCGAGAGAATTTGAATAAGGAATACTATTGTCCAAGGATGAAAAGGGAGATAATGGATTTTGTAGTCAGATGTTTAGAATGCCAAAAGGTCAAGCCTGAAAACTTACATACAAAAGGTCGATTGTATCATGATGAAATCTCTATGCAAAAGTGGCAAGTCATTTCCATGGAATTTAATAGTCTGTCTACAAAAAAATATGTTTAGGCATGATACTATTATAATTATAGTAGATAAATTAACCAAGGTATCCCATTTTGTACATGGAAATGTGCAAGATGATGCACCCATAGTTGCTCAAAAATTTGCTAGAGAAGTAGTCCGTTTACATGGTTTTCATGAAGTAATCATATCTAATAGGGATTCCAAGTTTACATCAAAGTTCTGGTAGGCTTTGCACGAGGCATGGGATAAAAATATCAAAATTAGCACAACTTACCATCCAAATATAGATGGATAGACTAAGAGAGTTATTCAGGTTTTAGAAGACATGTTAAGAATGTACTGCATGTACCATCAAAGAAAATTGGAGGATTACCTATATTTAGTGGAATTTACATATAATAATAGT
>JAQPPZ010008730.1:0-19983 GCA_028583015.1 Wollemia nobilis | reverse complement strand
ATGATCAGAAACCTCGATGGTATGAATGGCCAATCCATATTGAAGTTTGTCCCTAGCAAAATCTGAGCAGGAAAGAACTTGTAGAAATAGTGTTGTGTTGATATTAAGAGGGGTTGGAGAGAACAAGGACCCCCAGTTGGCATGATTCAGACTATCATGGATTCGATAGAACCTATCCTGATATGGTTCAATATAGATCAGGTGGATTCCTAGCATTATGTCAGAGCTTGCACGCTCCATCACGAATTATGATAACATTTTGACTTGAATGGTTTTCATCTCATCAGAAGGGTCTTGCGGTATTAGTGACCCCAAGGAGGCCATAGTGTCTGCAAAATGATTTGATGATCGAGGGAGTGCTTTGATGTCGTACCATTCAAGCTTAGCCAGGAATTTATCCATAAGGGCTTTGTAGGCCTACAGAATTGGGCATTTGCATTGGAATACCCCCTTCACTTGGTTGACAATTAATAGCTAATCACCAAAGATATTCAAGCATTTGATGTTCATGGTGATGGCTTTCTGAAGACCTATGAGAAAGGCTTCGTATTCAGCATTGTTATTGGTGCATAGGAAATCAAGTTTAAATGATAAAGGTATTGGAGCCCCTTGCGGTGTGAAAAATATGATTCTCGCACCTCCCCCTTGCTCACATTTAGAACCATAAAAAAATAAGGTTATGTCGACCTGTGACTCTAGCTCATCAGAATCGGGCGATTCTGAGACATGGAAGACCCCATCATCGGGTAGCTCTATGGTCAGAGGATAATCATCTTTGAGAGGAGCCTCTTCTAGTTGATTGATGAGGACTTGACCTTTGATGGACTTTTTTCCAATGAATTTGATGTCAAACTCCGTCAACAACATGATCCATTTCGTCGTACGACTACTATGATAAGTACAACTCATTATGTACCGTAATGGATTTTCCTTAGACACCACATACGTTGTATTGCTCAACATGTAATGGCATAGCTTTTTGGTGGCAAATAGCATCGCCAAGCATAGCTTCTCAACGTATGCATAGTTAAGTTCATAACTAACCAGGGTGCGGCTAAGATAATAATTAGCCTGTTCTTTATGTAATTCATTTTTTTGGGCTAGCATGGCAGCCAGTGCCACCTCAGTAGCTGAGATGTATAAATAGAATGACACTCCTGGTCTAGGTGGTGCCAATACTGGCGACGAATCCAAGTATTTTTTGATGTCATCGAAGGCTGACTAGCACTCGTCATCCCAATGAAATGCTGCCCCCTTGTGTAATAATTTATTCATGGCTCGGCACTTGTCAGATAACTATGCTATGAAGCACTTGATTGATGTGACCTTACCCTGCAAGCTTCTGAGTTGCTTGATGGTGGTTGGGGGAAGCATCTCAAGGATTGCCTTGACTTTATTTGGATCTACCTCGATGCCTCATTTTGAGACTATGAAACCCAAGAGTTTCCTAGATGTGATGCCAAATACGCACTTCTTGGGGTTTAGCCTAAATTTGTGTTTGATGAGGCGATCAAGGATCTTGCGTAAGTCATCGAGATGATTTTTCCGCAAAAGAGATTTTGCCAACAAATCATCCATATAATCTTCCAAAGTTTTATGCATGTGATCGTTGAATATGTATGTCATAGCGCGTTAGTAGGTGGCACCAGCATTTTTAAGGCCAAAGGGCATGACATTATAACAAAATGTCCCCCAAGGCGTCATGAACATCATTTTTAGTTGATCATCAGGATTGATATGAATCTGGTTGTACCTCAAGAAACCATCCATGAGGGAAAGCATTTTGTGGCCTTTTGTAGCGTCTACCAATGCATCGATGTTGGGCAAGGGGAAATCGTCCTTGGGACTTGTTTTGTTTAAATCTCAAAAATCGATGCATATGTGAATCCTCCCATCAGGATTTTTGATGGGTACCATGTTGGACAACCATGGTGGGTAATCTACGCAGATGACAAACTGTGCATCCAACAACTTTTGTAGCTCATATTTGACCATTAAGGCCACTATTGGGTGCATCTTACGTATCTTTTGCTTGATTGGCTTGAATTTCAGATCAAGCGTTAGATTATGCATGACTAGCTGTGGGTCTAGCCTCGACATGTCTTTGTAGGACCATGCAAAAACCTCCTTCTCTTTGAGAAGGGCAATGTAATCGACTTGCTCTTTTGGGAATAAACTTACCCCCAACTTGATGATTTACAGATTCATTGGATCAGAACCGATGTCTACGTCAATTGTCTCTTCGACTGACATGTGGGATCCATCCTCCAACTGGTGTGGAGTTGGGATCAGGTGGATATCATTTGCTAAATTTAAATCTACATTGGGAACGTCGGGTTCCTCTTCAACATGGAAGATATCTTGATTCTGTCTTGGGGTGAAATGGAACATCTCGCCGCAAGGCCAATACTCTTATGGGGATGGTGGTGAGTTAGCGCAATCCCAGTCTATGGCGCCTAGGTCTAGATACAATGGTCATGTTGGATTGGCTGGATTATGGATGGGGGCAGTTAAATCAATGGATATCATGTTGATGGAATGAATTTGGTCTACATTACCGCGTGGGTGTTGATTTAGCCATTCTTGGTGATCCTTGTGCCCCGGATCTGGCTCTATGGGTACTAGCACAAAAGGATCGACCCTATGTGTGGATAGAAGGACAGGGTCTGCCCTTGGCACTGATGGTACTATAGGGTCTCTAGGTGGGAGGTGCTACCTGTATGCCCGAAGTGATGGATAAAGCACTTGGTTTAACTGTACTTTGTTTAAATGCCACCTATGCCTTGGTCCCATATTCAGATGTTCAAAGATACCATCAATGTCTATGGGGTATTCCTATTGCCCCATATGGTTGAGATATGCCATAGCAGTCTCATCTTCATAGTCTCTATCGAAGATCTGTAGGCCTTCATTTGCTCTGACAACTGTGTGCCCATATGGCTGGTATAGCCTCCCACTAAGTGTTTCTTAATCACTATCCTCACTCTCTACGAGATTCGAAAGTCTGGCACATGGGTAGTCGATGTTGAAGAATATATTTGGATCTTCTTCTTCTGGTGGATCACTTGGCCTTATGTCTAGCATGGGAGGCTCATTTTGTTCAAGCATGTTGATTTGGTCCCTTCTAGGGCTAGAGGTAGCAATTGTCCGATTGGAACATTAAAGGGGAACATTGCCACGAAGTTCTCCTGATAGTCGTAAATGGGTGTCACCTGCAAGTGATTGCTATCAGACTGAAAAGGGTCCCAGGGTGCTACCTCATAAGCTAAATCATCTTCAGAAGACCTCCCTTGACCTTGTTCATATCCCTATTAGAGGTTACTTCTTGAAATTTCCCCTTTCTCAAGCAAAGGGGAGGGGTTGTTGAGGTCAACAAGGTTTGTTGTTAACAATGGGAGATAATACCCCAATGTGTATGTTGTTTTGGGATTGGCATATGGATCTTGTGCCAACCCATACCTATTTCCTAGACCTAGGCCTTGCATGGTTTCTACCAAGGTGTCGAGGGGCAAAGGGTGGTTGAACCCTACTCTTGATTTATCATATTGCATCTGGTATCTTGGTTGGCAAAGAGTGTGTATTCCTTGTTCGTATTTTCCCAATCTATATCCATGCCAATTACATTGGTCTAGGTATTTCAAGGTGAATTCTAGGTTGGACAGATAATCAACATTCTCAACAAATGGCTCTTCGTCCTCTTCCTCTTGTAGGTAGGGTTCAAGGCCGTTCTCGAGGCCCCCATATACAAAGTTGGTCTGATTTGGTGAGTAGCCTAAAGGGACGATAGTGTTGATGGGAAGGCAAGGTTTCCCCATGTATTGCATGGATTCGAGTGTGGGTGTTGCCACAACATTCCACACTAGGTACTTCCCCAGGCCCGTATTGGCCATCTCAACGGTAATCGTCGATGGTTGAGAGGGAGGGAATGGGAGTTCTCCTTGAGTCCATTCCATGTTGGGTGAACCAGGTGTCTCAACTTCTGTTCGGCTAGGCACCTCTTCGATAGAGATGGTTGAGACTAATGGTGATACCTCCTCTAGGGGCTTCTTCCCATTGTCCCTCGGTGTGGCCACCATAGGTGATGTCATTGGTGAAGGGACAAACAACGAAGATGGGCTAGGTTGGTTAGTTGAGGGACTCAACAATGGGGATGTAGGCAGAATCGGACCCTATGTGGATGAATTCAATTGAAAGTCCAAATGTGTTGATGGGAGGGTCGATTGTGGCATCATTTCCATTGCATTGCAAAACTTAAAGGGTTCTAGGTCTGCTAGGACTACATGTACTTGCCCTTCGTATGTGTATTTGAGGCATTTATGGGCTATCGAAGGGACACACTTCATGTCCCTGATCCAAGGTTGACCTAGCAAGATGTTGTAGGCCATCTCACCCTCAAGGATGTGACACAATGTAGGAATGGTCTTTTGTCCTACTTGGATGGGGAGGATAATTGTGCCAATCATCGAGCATTACGCATCGTTGAATGCTCGAAGAGTGTAAGTGGATGCCACAAGGTGGGATGCTGGAAACTTAAGATGTTTTAATGTCGTTGTCATGATTATGTTGCTGGACGAGCTAGTGTCCACCAATACCCTCTTGAATGGAATCACATTGACCCACACGATGACGTGCAGGGGTGGATCCACCATATCACCAGTCACCAATTTCAATTCATCTTCCCTAAATGTTATGACTGGTTCTGTGCATTGTCTCACATGTCCCACAAAATTTTTGAAAGAATTGGGTTCATGGGGCTATAGATCAATGGCTTTGAGTATCTCCATCAGAGCCTCCCGATGGGGTGGTGATTGTTGGATGAGCTCATAAATGGAGAGCCTGGCCGACGTGGTACTTAAACTTTGAGTAAGCTTAGTCCGAATCGTGGCCATTGGTCTAGGCAGGGGAGGTTGTGTAGGGTGTTGTGGAGGTTGTGACATTGATGGAACATCTCCTATATCTACAGCGGGTGCAGCCGTGTTTGGGTATATTTTGTTCCATGTTACGATGCTTATCATTCCTATGTATCCTTGCATGGGGTAGTTTTGTGTCACATCATTCACTTGTAAAGTCTTTGCCTGTGCATCATGGGCAGGAAGGGGGTCTTTTAAGAATTCCATATGTTGGTTTCTCAGTGCTACGAGATTATCTACCGCAAGCGTTTTGTTGTCTATCAAGTCCTGCACTAAGTTTTTGAATTTCCAACAAGTGAAGATGTCATGTCCTTTCTACCGATGAAATATACAATATAAATCTTCCTTATAGCCCTTGGGTTTTGGCACATTGGGGTCTATGGGTCGACTTTCTAGCAAGTTCATCAGGTTTGCCACGAACAAGCGGTCAAACAAGGAGTCTCTACACTTCATGAATTATGTGAATTGTCGCCTAGGGTGACGTTGCTGATTTTGTTCTTGTTTATGATTTTCCTTTTCATAGTTATCAAGAGGAACTACTTGATAATTATCTTTTGGGGGCTGTGTCGTTTGTGCAGGCTTTGGTATAGTTATGGCAACCTGATTGACTGCAACGAGTTTCGGTTGCGTGGGCCCAGTTTTAGCATTTTTGGTCCACTCTTTCTTGCACGGCTTGGCAATCTCATCGTATTGTATTTTTATCTCTTCAATTATCTGAGCTTACACTAGGGCTTATTCGAGGGTGGCATATTGCTACAGCTACAATAGCATGGAGATCGACCTTATGCAACTATTTGAAAACATTTGAGTCATGTCGGCCATGGGAGGGAGGTAAGGTAGATTTGAAAGCAATGTCCTCCAATGATTCCCATAAGTAGCCATGGTCTCATCATCATACTACTTAAGGCCAGCTAGGTCACTTAAGGATGGCCTTCTTCTTGGTGTTGAAGGCAAAACGTTCAAGGAACACGTCCACTAGCTAGTCTATATTGTTGATGCTATGCTTCGGTAGCTGGGTAAACCAATCCGAGGTAGGGCCTACGAACATGGTTATAAATGTTTTTAGAAGCAATGCATCATTGTCTTAAATTCCAAAGCATTGACTCAAGAACCTTGTTACGTGCTCTTGTGCATCCTCATCTCCTCTAAAAATTGCAAATTGAGGCATTCTAAAGTGGTCATGGTATGGGGGTGCTAGAACTGAAGGATGCACATGGTGACTACGGAGTTGGCATAAGGTAGGATTTTGGGGCCCTAAAGTCTTGGTCTCCATAGACTCTAAGTGCTCTAGTAGTGCTTTGTATGCATCAGAGTATTTGATTTCCTCTTCTTTGATTTGTTCCTGTTGTGAATTTTGAGGAACTTGAGGCCTATGGAGGGGTATCCGGATAACGCCCCCTTGCCTTGGTAGGGAATTTCAGCCCGCTCTTCCTCTCACTCAAATTCCTCATAGGCTTCTTGAGGAGTTTCTGGGTGTGACATATAAACATGGACAGGTGCCCGAGGAAGGCGCCCATCATTGGTTCTAGGTGTGGCCTCCCACTCAAGTCTAGGAGGTCTTTGAGGCAACGCTTGATAAGGTCGTAGCGACCTGTCTCATACTAGGGGGTTGTGCTTCTCATAAATTTTTGTCCTATGCATGTGAGGGGTTGTAATCCTCTCATGCATAGTGTTCTGGAGCAATTCATCTATCTGGCACTGAATGCGCTCTTTGTTAAGATGATACAGTTGTTCTAACTACTACTGATCTTGCCTAAGCTATGTGATTTGCACTTGGCAGGCGACCTGTTTGGCAAATGCCAAGTCGATTTGTTTCATCGTCTAAGGTCTAGGAGGCCTATATGCCTCCCCTACATATATATCTCGGTCTTGGTGATCCAAGATCTCTATGGGTTGCTTTTCTCTGTCGATATCTCTTAAGGAATATACTGGTTTTCCTCGTGCCCCCTTTTGTACATGTGAAAGGGATGGGCAGAGTTGGCTTGCCCTATCTAAAGAGCCTTGCGCTCTATATTTGGCCTATTAGTTCTAACAGTAATGATGGGTGGAGAGGGGATGATATAATCATGTGCCCCCTCCTTATGAACCCTATTCTGCTCTAGCGCTTCATCGCATAGTGGCCACTCATAATGAGTGTCTAAGGGAGCCTTCCCATGTGTGTACTCCTCTTGAGAGGGTTTGTGTTGAACGGGAGTGCCCCTCAAAGGGGTGCCTCTATAGTCCTTTTATGTAGTGGCATAGTGTGGACTATGTTGTGGGTCAGGCTACCAAGGTGATATAACCAAGTCCTTGGGGCTATAACGGAGATGACTTGTGACTCCTTGTATACTTTTCTTAGCTTCTACCTGTGATTGGGCTTGGCTACGGGTATACACCATGGTGGTGGTTTTCCTAAAAATATATGTATATTTTTATCTCCTTTACAATTTTTATGCTATACCAAACAAAATGGGACCACACAAACAAAGAAATTATTATCTTGTTTACAGATTAAATGTGTGTCCTAGACCTAGTTTAGTCTGTTTGATTTTTGTTATGTAAATCTTGTAAAGAGAACTTTGTTATACATGCACAATGAGGGCTCTTGTATCTCCAAAATGGTTGACCCTTCAATATACCATTGCCAGGCCGTTATACCGAACCTCTCAATATACCCGCCCTTATGTGAGGGAAACTATTGGTACACGAGAGCATAATAGTAAGTGGAACATAGGTGGTATGGAATGGGGATCGCTCTATTTTTGGCACCTACCATAGAAGAATTATCCTCATGCATAGGGAATCACCCCCGCTACACTTGGTCAACTTTCATCAGGATTTACGTCTAGCAACAATCACGATCAGGGTATATGTATGCAAAATCCAAGCCAAGGTGGTGATGAAATCCATCATTGGTCTTGATCAAGTGTTGGGATATTAAGACCAAATCCTTGATGTTAACTTTATTAGGTGGTGTGTGTGGTTCCTTTTAATCATGTAAAGAAAGAAAACATACAGTAAAAGATGATTTTCACTAATGCAATGCTTTAAAGTACGTTTTATCTTTTAGAGACAATTAGTAGCAAAAAGGAAATCACAAAACCTAACTAGAACTGAAACCTATAATGAGGACTTGCCACTTGTGCAAGTATCATGCAAGAAAACCAGAGAAAAATGCCTTCCTAATCAAGTTCCTTCCATTTAATTTACTCTATGTTATTATTATTTTTTTTTATTGCAAGAAAGGAAAACAAACTACTTAACCTTTCTATGCAAGTGTCTGAAAATAAAGCAAAGAAAACAGAAAATTGCAGAAACAGAAAGTAGAAAAACATAGAGGATGTTCAGAAGGCCTACCTCTTCTCTATCTAGACCATATGCCCCTGAGTTTATGCTCATAAAATGCATAGAGATCTAATCTTCTCGGGGTGGGACAAATAGCAGGTCTGCATTCGTCACAGGGTGGGACGAATGCGTATTTATCTCGGGGTGGCACGAGTAGCAGTCCAGTGCCCGAATGAATAACACCTGCAAAGAAAAACCACAAAATTTGGATTAAAAAAATGATCTTAATTATCAATGACCAAGTTAACTTCAAGAGTTTGATCTTCATAATATTGAGGTTCTACTATAGGAGAAGGCTCAATGGAGAAATAGGGCTTTTGAGGATCTTTTTGACGGAATGTTCCATCAAATTGGACATTCATATGAAAGAAAACCTCATAAGTTGAGGGATAAAGAAGCATGTATACTTTCAACTCTTCACAATAACCGATAAAGATGAGATTTTTGCTTTTCTTATCAAGAGCCTTCCTTTTATTCTTTGGGATGTGAGCCCATGCAGTACACCCAAAGATCTTGAAGTAGGAAACATCTAGTTTTGAGCTAGACCATGCTTCTTCAGGAGTTAAATGGTCAAGAGATTTATGAGATGTGTGATTTTAAATATAATTTGCACAGTTAATAGCTTATGCCCAATTTTTTTTTGAAGATCTCTTGAATGGAGCATACAATTTGCCATCTCTTTTAGGGTTCGATTTTTTCTTTTTGCAATGCAATTTTAGTGAGGATTATGGGATACAAAATGTTGATGAATGATACCATGACTTGAAATAAATATGGAGAAGTCATTACTGCAGTATTCCCCCCATTATCAATGCGAATCTTCTTGATTTTGTAAGATTCCTAATTTTCAACTAAGGCTTTAAAAACTTTAGAGTGCGATAAAACATCACTTTTATATTTCAAAAAGTAGACCCAGGACCTTCTAGAAAAATCATCAATAAATGTTAGAGCATACTTTTCTCCTTTGAAATATGGTTTAGGAAATGTCATTAAGTCACTATGGATTAAATCTATAGGGTATGAGGTTTTTGGAGAACTACTTGGGTGGAAAGGATATTGATGTTGCTTTCTAAGAGCACATCCATGAAAAAATACATTATTAGAAGAGACTTGGGGTAAACCTGTTACCATATCATGGGTGATCAAATTCTTTAGGTAGTTGTAACTAAGATGACCAAACCTTTCATTCCAATTTTGACTTTCAAGATCTCCATGAGACACAAAATAGGAGACTCCTTCTGGATTTTGGAAGCCTTTGAAGTGAAATAGACGAGAGTTATGATCGATATTTACTTTGGCTATAAGATAATGAGGATCTTGGAAGTCTCTTATGTCAACTTATATTGGGGAGAAGAGAACAATAAGGGTTATGCATAGTGGCGAATATTCACCAAATGGGCTAATATTAGGATTTTTAAAATTGGAAATTGGTGAATATGAGGCCCCTCGACGTCGGCCCATTTGCCTAAAATTTTTAGGACCAATTTTTTCTTAGGGTCAATTCACCACAATATATAGTTAAACATAGGCATATGTATACTCGTTGGAAATATCTTTTCAAGCCTGATCTAGTGGTGGTGATTTTAGGAAGTTATAAGATGATTTAATAGGTCAAAGGTGGCCCCAAATATGATCTTACATTTTAGGGCTTCAAATACCCCAATTTTTGGTGTGAAGATGCTCGATTTGATTTTCTTAGGATTCTCCATGTTTCACCTTGATTTTTATTAGGATTTGCTATTTTTTTACAAGTACATTTTAAGTCCAATCCCTTATGCATAACCCTGAGAACAATTTTCCCCTTTCCAAAAGTACAAATATGATATATGAACAGATGATTGGTGGCGATGTTTGGAACATAGAGTACATTGTTTATAGAGCCACCATCCATGGTTATGTCCCCTTTTCCTTTGACAAGGATAAAGGAAGAGTCACCCACTTCTATGCTACAAGTAGAGCTAGAGGAGATAGAATAAAAAGACTTATCTGAAGCAGTCATGTGATGATTAGCTCCAAAATCTAGGACCTAAAAATTAGAGTAAGAATTGGAGGGTTTTCCTTGAACATTAAGGGTTTTTCCTATTTTCTTTTTAGTGTCTATATTTTGATCTTTTATAGTTGCCTCTACTTGATGTAATATTTTCTAGCATTTTTTTGCAGAGTGACCATTATTTTTATAGTGAGTACATGTTATGGGGGTCTTTTCCTTCTTTTCAAATTTTTCTTTAGAAGAGGTGGATGATGCTAAGGCTTTAGAGGAAGAGGAAGAAGAAGATATTTCATATCTAGCAAGTTTGTTTTCTTCCCTAGTTAATCTATCACAACATTCTTCTAAAGAAGGTATTTTAAAGGTTGTACCAAGAGCATATTTGGTAGATATAAAGGTTGTAGAAAATATTTGAAAAACACCATTTAGCTTAGAAAGGATTAGATAAATGCATTCCTATTCAGTCTTAGTCTTCCCATTGCCTTTGTATTGAGTGAGGATTTCTTTGAACTTAGTGAGGAAGTCAAAAATACTACTAAAATATTCAGGAAACAAAGATGTTAGTTCTGCTTCTAGTTGCATTGATCTCTATTGAGTGAGGATTTCTTTGAACTTAGTGAGGAAGTCAAAAATACTACTAAAATATTCAGGAAACAAAGATGTTAGTTCTGCTTCTAGTTGCATTGATCTCATCTGATCTACTTTTCCAAACAATGTCTTTAGTTTCTCCCAACTTCCATGAGGATTTTTATAATCCATAATGTGAAACCACAAAATTTCATGAACATTAGAGGTAATAATACCCATAGTTTCATGCATTTTTCCTTTATGAACAAAAATTTCATATTCTTTCTCAAATTCTAGTTGTTTTTCCTCTAACAAATGAGTAAGGCCTTTTTGAGATATAATATTTGAGATTTTAGGTTTCCAAGTGTGAAAGTTATGAGGGGTGAGAGGTTCAATTTAATTCATCATATTAAAAGGTTTGAAGTTTTAATTAACCAATATATCCCCCCTTAGAACTTCAAAAATTATATTAATGCAAAAGGTTAAGGTCGATGAAGCTTTTCAATATTAAAATAACTCAATATACCCACCCTAACGAGAGGGAAACTATAATTATAATGAGTTTTGAGTATTTTTTGCTTTTGAATTGCCAATTCCTCTTAGTTCCTCTCAATACTCGCCCTTACTTGAGGGAAACTATAAGTATAGAGAAGAGTTTGTCAAGGGGTGTAGGCTTGAAATGCAGATAATTCAACCTATTTTTTCTTTGGATTTTCTCAAAACTTACCCTTACTAGAGATAAACTATAAGTGAGAGAGATATCCAAAAGAAATAATGAATGAATGAAAAATATATGCCAGACCTTTATACCAAGTGCCTCCAAAAACCCGCCCTTATGTGAGGGAAAATATATTTTTTAGTGGTAATGATACATGGAACGTAGGCAAATATATTTTGAGGATGAAGATATTAATTTTAAACACAATTATATGTTTTTTAAAATAACAAATATAAAAATATGTTGATTTTTTTTAATATTTCAACAATAACACCTTAGTGAGAAAATTTTTAATATATTTGCCTTACAATATTAATTTGAAATATGTTAACATAACAAATATGAAAATAAGTTGAGTTTTTTAATATTTCAACAATAACACCTTAGTGAAAAAATGTTAAAATCTCTTCCTTACAATATTTATTTGAAATAAATATGTTAACATTAAAGAAGAGAAATGTTTTTTTTTTTTTTAAGAAAACTAGAACTCCTTTTGATAAAAATTGTTATAACAATATCTACTTGTTAAAAAAAAGTTTAGTTATTCCCTTAAAAGGATAATCAAAATAGGAGAATTTTTTTAGAGTGTAAGCATATTTTATATCTATTAATTACACCTCTAAATAAATATGCCTAAAAGGAAAAAAAACTAGGAGAAGATAGGAAAAAATTATACAACCCCCCCTAAAGAGACACAAATGTGCATTCAATTGCACATAAACCCCCCCTCCCCCCCAAATTTAATTATTTATTGGTTACAATTGAATACAAATTTTCAAAGGCCCTTTAAAAGGCTATTTGAAGAGGAGTCCAATTTATACTTCGAAATCAAAGTTTTTTATAACCCTTTTAAAAAAATATTTGGAGGAAAAAAAATAAATTTAAACAATGTCTTTTGGGACCTGAGAAAAGATAGGCGAAAAACAAAGAGGTAGCCTATTCGAAGTAGAGGAGACGCGCTTCAACAGAATTGAGAGCAGTAAAAAAAGATACAGGTTTATCGAATCAGAAGAGGCACTCAGGGAGATGAAAACTCCCTCTATAATAGGCTTCAAAAAAATATTTCCTTCTCTGTAGCGACGTTGGTTTGATCCATGCGGAGCTAACCTAAGAGTCGAGAACACCGAGAATGAAACGATACTGAAAGCACGAGATTCCGAAAACAAAAAGGAAAAACTAAACAAAATTGCATTAAAAGGAAAGAACACAAATGAATGAACACAAGATATAAAAGCAATATAAACTATAGCCCTTTTTATTGATATTCTTTTCAATTCGTGTTACAATACGTCTCCTTCCTTTTTAGGGGATAGGAGCGTTAGATATTGATCTCTACAATTTGCTTCAGAATTCCTCTTCCGCATGCCCACGTTTGGAATGGGCGGGCCAAATGTTGCCGCCGCTTGCGTTGGTAAGGTAGACTCCTCGCCGCTCCTCTAATGTTGCAACTCTGCACTCAAAAAAACAAACAAGAAAGTCAGTAGCACCTGTGTATGAAAAATAAAATATGAATCTAACGATGGTTGAAATGAATCTAAATGAAATGAAAAACTTGACAAAAGCATAAACCTGAAACTAAAAGAAATACCACGATTATGAAAGCACAAATCGCCAATAAGTGAACTAGCAGCACTTCGTCGCTCAAAATGCTCCTTCTCTGTATATCCTTTGGGTGAGAAAACTCACCGTTTTTATAGACCCAAGGGGTCTTTTTGAATTAACATGCAAAAGTGTTTCTTTGCATGAATGCTTTTGTTTGTGAAGAGAAGACTTCTTCTTGATCAAGGGCTTCTTAACTGCCTCTGTGCATGTCTTTGCATGTTTTAGCAAAGCTCACTTGCACTCCCATGCAATGAAGGGATAGCTAAGTGGCAAATCTAAGTTGTCTTAAAAAGCTTATTCTCCTTCCCATGCAGTGAAGGGAAAGTCAATTGGCAGATGTGTGTTGTCAAAAGAACTCACTCGCACTCCTATGTCATGCATGAAAAGCTGAGTGGTAGTTCTGAGTTGTCATGCGCTGAGGTCTGACTTTTTGCTGGTCAAACCTGGCGTTCGTCCCACCCCGGAGCGAGCGCTAATAATCGTCCCTAGGTGAAACGAGTACAAATCCATACTCGTCCTTGGGTAAAACGAGTACAAATTCGCACTCGTCCCTTGGTGGGACGAATAAGAAATAAAGTGTCTAAAAGGTGCCAAACTGATTTTTGACTCGTAAAACTGCTGTGTAAGTGGTTAGAACCACTGTTTAACCTCTGGGGGCTACCCTGGGGGCTGTGTGTGTTAATGTGATCAGTGTTTGTAGTCACATAATCGGATTGGTGTTGTTTTTGTGTCTACAGATACCACTTGCGCAAACGAAAAAAATGGACTATAGAAATATATAAAATATATTACCTTGATTTCAAGGAACCGAGGACGCGAGGATGAATGAAACAGAAGTCATTACCTACGCATACGAAATCAATAGACCCAAAAAAATATAAAGTAAACATATATATATATATATATATATATATTTTTTTTTTTTTTATATATAATATACCTTTAGTTATCTGCAAAAAATTTGAGATGAGAGCTCGATTTTCATAGAGGTTTGTGTGAAAACGTTGAGTTTTAAGAACCTTCCCTACAGAAGAAATTAGAGATAAAAATAATTCTAAACTTTGAATTAGGCAGGTGCAAGGAATGAGAGACAATAAAACAACAAAGATGTGAGTTGTTCTTCCACCAGGTGAGAAGAATATAAGGAGCGACACGAAAGAGAGTTCCGTATCCAAATACACCTAGTGAGAAAATTTGAAGCTACGAAGGAGGACGTCAAGAGCCACGTGTGGGTGGCACACCAAGCCTAATGTTCCTGAAGAAAACACACTTGAAGCTGAATTTTAAAAATTGATTTCCCTGCAAAATATTTTAGAAAAATACTATTCTTTGAAACAAGTGCTAGGAACCAGAGACGTTAAAACAATAGAGATGTGAGTTGTTCTTCCACCAGGTGAGAAGAATATAAGGAGCGATGCGTTAGAGAGTGTCGTATCCAGATACACCTAGTTAGAAGATTCGAAGATATGAAGGAGGATGTCGAAAACCATGTGTGGGTGGCAGGCCAAGCCTAATGTACCTAAAGAAATTACACTTGAAGCTGAATAAAACAATGTATTTGGTTAATAGACAAAATGGATTCGCGATTTAGCTATATTAATTGCAATCTAAAACCATAAAATATAATTGCAATATGTGGATAAAAAAAAATGAGGAGCCACGTATATGGAGGCAACGCCAAATCAAAATTTGAGCCTCGAAAAAAGAAACGTAGCGCCAAAAGGAGATTTGGTCTAGGAACTGTTGGGACTGAAACTGATGGGATTGTTTTATTGATACAAATGGTTACAATATATAGGCATAAGCCTATATGAAATGCATGACACTTGTCAAGTGAAACTGACAAGTGTCAAAATAGAGGCATAGTGCACTTTAATTCTAACATTCCCCCTTAAAATGCACTATCCTAACTAAAGAACATTCCCCATTAATGTTGACTTCACTAAAAAAGCAACCTATCATCCTCTTCTATTGCTTATTTGGTCTAGGCTTGTGCTTTGTACGCTTGGCTCTCCAACTGTGAATAATTCTAGATTCACTGTGTACACTTCTCGGTCTGTTGCCTCAGGTTCAGCCACTTCCATGGGTCTGTTGCCACTGGGCTAGCTATCTAATTGCCTCAGGGTCATCATGGGTGCCTCAAGGTCAGCCACTTCTGGGTCTGTTGCCTCTACAGGTCATCCTTAGAGGATGTTGCCTCTCGTAGGTCACTGACTAGATTCACCATGAATATCAAATCCCTCCTCATGGTGAACTCAATCTAGAAGGTGTCGGTCTCTACCGAAAATGCACCTAATACAAAGGAAAAATGAGCCATATAAGAGTGTCGGTCTTTGCCGAAAATGCACTCAATACAATAAAATGAGCCATAGATCCAAATATGGAGGAGAAAAATAAGAATATAAGAGAATATTCTTAAGTGTCTTCGTCTGTAGTCTTCAGAAGTATATCCAAAAAAAAAAAACCACAGATAGAGTCTAGGGTGTCTATGTCTATAGTCCCTAGAATAAGTGTCCTTATGGTGACTATGTCATCCCACTGAAATGCATGGGTAACTAGCCGCTGCATTCGCCAAGTATATAGAAAATATCATTAGGAACAAGGATCACATATAAAATTACCTTGGGAGTGTCGGGTACAACCGAGAGTGCACTCCAAGGTAAAAAAAAAATTGAGGCTAAAAAACTCAATTGAAACAGCCTCAAAGTTACAATATGACACCACCATTGTGTTCGTTGCGGAAAACTGTTTCCAATGACTATAAATACCACTATACTTGTATTTGAATGGGGCCTTCAACATGTGGAAACCAATACCATGCCTATCTAGGCAGTAAATAGACAACATCGCTCAATAGTAGCATCACTCTCAAGCGAAATAAAAATAGTCTTAAAATTGCCCTCAGGGGAATTACATGGGCCATATAGGCCTTCCACTTTCCACTCCCATGTGGAAAAAATATTTAAAAAAAAAAATACCAATAAGGCCTGGTGGGCCAATACTAACCAGCATTACAATTCTTGTTTCCAATAAAGTGGTACCCCCACTTTGCAAAAGATTCCCCACTATATTATGTGTGTTTTTTTTTAATATTTGGGCCCACATCATTAAATAACTCCCCACATTAAAATAATAATATGCCATCCTCCATGGCCAAACATAGGTCATCTATGCAAACAAAGCCACTTGGAGGTAAAAAATAATACCCATGCATCCTGGCTAAGAGTTCATATTCACGTCTACGCCACTCCTCAATCAACGTGACATGACAGGCCAATCTCGCAGGCCCTGGATCTTCAAAACACCACGCTTTCGCAAGCCCTGGGTTTGATTACAGTGCCATTTGTCTGGAATCATCACATCTCATTTAGTTGTCAATCAATCTCGCCATCACACCATAATTTTTCAATACGTGTTTCCAAAAGAGAGGAATTCATTGATAGGAAAAGTGCTCTCCTTAATCAACCCCTTGACTACAATCATGCAACCCCGCCTCCAAAAACTCAAACGTCAAGAAATACAATTTGCAACAAAATCCTTCACATCTATATCGGGGACATACTCTGCCTATAACGATCGGGTAACACATTCTTTGCCTATAACGACAGGGTAATGCTTACAAGGTAGTTATCCGATGAGGCACTGATGGATTTTCAACATAAAATGCTCAAAAGCGCTTAATCAAACAAAATCACTGGGCAACGGCCATAGGACCGTCGTATAGAGCTAATATGCAGATCTTGACAGCATTCAAAAACTTTCACAGGCATTTCCACGTTAAATCAAATAGCAATGAATTTTATGATGCTTCCTATTTACCATGAAGAGCCAAAACAGGCAGACTCACCACTTCACACGTAGAAAATAGACATCATTTCAAAAATGGCTATGGGTCACCGAAATACGTGAACCTAACAGAGGAAATTGTATCTTGCTAGGAACCTTCACCACTATCGAGGAAGTCACCGTCGTATATGACCACACCACCAAAGCCCTTTATGGCCCTTGTGCTCGCCTCAATTTGTCCATGACACTAGGAAGTAGCAGCACTAAAGACACGGTCTTCATAAAGTTATGGGTTGGGCACAGCAAAATCACTTCGCGGTCTATCAAAGACGAAAGACAGAAATCCACAGCGAAGGTCTCCAATGCATGCAAAAAGACCACTAAATTGATTTCACCCGTTGGTCTGGCCTCTCAAAATAAATAGCTGTGGACTGCGGTACGTGATTTTTCGTCTGTAGACGGAGAAAAAGGTTCTCTGAGATCCTTGAAGAGGGTCCTCAAGCCTTCTCTGGCTAAGGTTTCCATCGGGTTGCATTCCAAATTATTTGACTGCTGGAGTTCGGTTAGATCATCCATATAAGGCAGCATTAATTCTAAGCAAATATTACATTGCTCAGGCCTATGAATCCCTTGAGAAACCCAACAATAGGCCCTCGAAATGTCCACACACACGTTACAAGAGCAGTCGTATTAAAAAACATCTCCTCATTTGTTCTGATGTATATCAAAACACAGATCACCCAAAAGGTAGGGGGAAGCGCTATCGATAACAATGAGCCAGAGCCAACCGTAGCCGATGAAATTTTGCAGAGTCCCAACATAAGCATTCCCCATGTTGGCA
This sequence comes from Wollemia nobilis, assembly GCA_028583015.1. Lineage (NCBI taxonomy): Eukaryota > Viridiplantae > Streptophyta > Pinopsida > Araucariales > Araucariaceae > Wollemia > Wollemia nobilis. The sequence continues at coordinate 2,248 of JAQPPZ010008730.1, read as the reverse complement.
GATATTCACACAGTAATTCGATAAAGAAACCGAAACTGTATCCAGTGACTGAAACGCTGAAAAAAGTGCCAGTAAAATTATGATAGAATAGATGATTTGTAGCCTTTGAAATAGAAAATAGCCAGCACAGATTTGCACTTGCATCAGCTCGATGGCCTGCGCCCATGGGGAGCTCCACTTCTTTGAATTGACAGATCGTCTTAGCCTTACAGTACTGCACCAGAACCTGAAACTAAAAAAAAAATTGAAAAAAAAAATTCCTAAACTTTAAATTCTTACCATCTAGTTTTTGATCCATCAAATGATGGAGAGCATACTCCCTCGGTAAATTTTTTTTAAAAAAATAGGGAAAAAAAATCAGGGGGAGGGAGGATTTCCATGAGGGAAATCCCCCCTCAAGGGTTTCATAGGGCAGGGAAAGCCTACTCTGATACCAAATGTTGGGACTGAACAAAAGGCATTACTTTATTTACAAGTTATCTTACAATATATAAGCATCAAGTTTAGGAGGGAGATATGACAAGTGTCATAAGCTCTACTCCAAGTGTCTTTCAGAAGACACCACTCCAACTCAAACTAAAGACAGGGACAAGTGATAGAAGACAAATGTCAACCTGTCAATTATAGGCATAGTGCACATTATAACAATAATAATATTCTAACATTCCCCCTTAATGTGCACTATCCTAAAAAATAAGTCAACATTAGATAACATTCCCCCTTAATGTTGACTTCTTTTACATAGATATAGCAAATTGCTAAACTGAGAAAACTTGTCTTTCCCAAGTGACTTGGTGAAGATGTCTACTACTTGATATTGATTTGGTACATACTTCATGTGTATAATGTCTTCTTGGACCATTTCTCTAATGAAGTGATGATGGATCTCAATGTGCTTTGTTATAGCATGGAAAATTGGATTCTTGGTCATCTTGATGGTACTTTGATTGTCACAATATATATATGTTGGACCATGTATGAATAGCCCAATATCCTGAATTAATTGTGTTGAGTGGTATTTTCACCCGATTGTGAAAACACACTCTTTGATAGGATTTGGGTTCTAAATCCTCTGCTTGCAAAGAAATTAAACAAGTAATTTCTCCAAGGTTCCTGTTATGTTAGCATTCTGCATCTGTGTATCATTAATCTCAAATAAAGATATTCAATAAAAATGCTTGGAACACCTTAGTGGTTGCAAGTAACTAAAAACAAGGGGCACTGTGGTTTATTTTACTGTGAAACTTAATGATTTTTCATGAACCCTTATAAAACAAATGTGATCTGATCCTTATATGACCATGCTGCAACTTCAAAATGAAATTTAATGAAATGCCATAAATGAAGGAATTATTTATGGATTTTGAAGTTTTTTAATTTTTTATTTTATTTTAATGCTTGAAAAATTAAAATTGGGGTTTTTGAAAATAAAGTGCAGCAAAAAAAAATAAATAAATAAAATGCAAAGAAAAAGAAATTAAAATTGCATTCAGCTTGATGCTATCCCGTCCTAGCAAAACCGAAGATGTGAGGTTTCCATGCATGCAACCTAACCTATTGAACCTGCAAAATACGCACAATCCAGATAAGTTAAGTGTTGGTCTCTGGGGTTTACTGTTATTTTTTAGATTTAGACATTCGCATGAAGCAACCAAGAGAACTTGCATTAAACTTCATCTATAAGCCTAGAAATCTAAAAAAGGGAAAGATAAACATTAAAACATGCATGCATAAAATAACTCCTTCTTTCTTGCCAATAAGATGCAAATTTTTGAATACTCCTGCATTATAGATAAATCCTGTTACAATAGCAGAACATCTGGTTTTCTCAAAACCAGCAAAAGGAAGGAAAACAGCCTCAAAGCAGGCCCAGAATGACCCTCTGGCCTTTAGCACTGCAACTCTGCTCCCAGCGGTTTTTGACCCCTATGCTAATATGCGCTTCTATTTTTAAAGCTCGGCAATGCTCTTTGTTTCGCCCTGTGACGCTTCGTTTCATCTTCCAGATCGCTTCGTTTCATATTCTCGCCTTTCGAATTGCTTTTGAATTTATGTTTAATGCTAAACGTTTGATAATATTCTATGAATGTAACGTTTCTGTAACCCTTATACATGTATGCCACGTGTTCCACACTTTTCTGCATGTTTTGTAATGGCCCCATGAAAATCACGACAAAAAATAGCATGTAACTTTGTTCCTCTGCCTGCACAGCAAAAACGCGACATGTCGCGATATCGCGACATTTTT
>JAQPPZ010008729.1:0-17568 GCA_028583015.1 Wollemia nobilis | reverse complement strand
TTGACAATTTTGTCACATTGCACAATGGGGTAGAAAAAAATCAAAATTTTGTACAGTCTCTCTTTTGTAAAGTATTTCTTTTAATTTCATGAATTTGTTCCCTTGCTTTTAGAAACAACATTTTCAAGTGTTGCAGCAATTTTGGCTTTCCCTGCCACCCCCTTGTACATAAAAAGAAGAAGAAAAAGCTTCGCTGCCAAACAAACCAAGGAAGATAGCTTCGCCGAAAGAAATCGCTAAGGGTGAAAATTACTTCGGGGCCGAAGCACTTCAAGAAGCTACTTCGGGCGAAAACCTTGCGAAGCGGCGTTGCCGAAGAAGAATTCAAAAAAGAACTTCGCACCCGAAGCATTTCCAGGAACCACTTCGGGCGACTTTTTTGCGAAGCGGCATTCAAGCAATTTCAAAATAATAGCTTCGCCGAAGGAAAAACGCGGTCCGAATTGACTAAGGCAAGAAAACTGCTTCGGACCCGAAGTCCCTCAAGCAGTTACTTCGGGCGAAAGTTTTGCGAAGCGGTGTTGCCGAAGCAAAATGCAAAGGAAGAAGAATGAAAACTACTTTGGGCCCGAAGCACTTCAAAAGGCTACTTCGGGCAAGAAACTTGCGAAGCGGGATTTGAAGGAGCGCAACATTAAAAATACTTCGCCAAAAAGCCGCCGAAGCACCCACTTCGGGCCCCTTCACCAGCGAACCATTTTTACTTCGCCAAAAGTCGTTGCGAAGCATCTGCTTCGGCTAGTTTTCATGCGAAGTACTTCCACCCGAAGTGGCGGAGGTCATGGAGAACGTAATATTTTGAAGGCAAGTGCTTCGGCCGAAACCTTCCCGAACCATAGTTTTGAAGGAGGATCACGGCGAAGCAGTCCTCCAAGGCATCAGCGAAGCAATTTTGTCAGCAAAGCAGCGAGAAGTAAAGACCCCATTTTGAGGATGAAATCTACTTCGGCTCTCACCACCCCCGAAGCTGTTTTGCGAAGCTCAACCATGCGAAGTGCAAATCAAGGAGGATCTGCTTCGGCTCAAGTCCATTGCGAAGCAAAGTTCCAAATGAGGAATTAGCGAAGCACTTCAAGGGCACATATTCCAAGCCGGGTATTTTCCCGAGGCGATCAAGTGCCTCATAAATGCATTTTTTCGTGCCCGGTAAGCTCGCTGCTCATTTTTAGCAATTGGAAATGAAGTATCAGTCCATGATGAAGAACCCGACGAGCATGGCGGCCACTCGAGCACTGCACCCAGAAACCAAGGACGCTCAGATGGCTCATTAATGCATGTTTCCTTGGTCGACCCGGTCGTAGTTTCCAGTTTTGGTAACGGATTTGAGAGCTCGATCACGAGAGCCACGAGGAGCCGACTTCTCAGCTTTCGAGGATGTACTCCTCCATTTTGTGTAATTATGGCTCAGAGGGTCGGGTCCTCTATAAAAACCCAGGCATTGTAGTGAAAAATGGGGGGAACTTTCTGCTAGAAAGCTGCTGTAACTTGCATTTCTACGATTAATACTAAAGAGCTTTGGACTCTATTTCTCTCTTGTATGCTGCCTTCTATGTTTATTTCTTTCATCTGTCTTCATTTGTATACTGTAATTCTGAATCCTGGATTTAGGTATGTGATTGGGGACTGAACCCTAAAATTTTCCCGAAGGATACATAGGGGAGGAAAACGTCATATTGATTTTCTTTTATGCTGCCTGTGGATAGTGTTTCTGTTACATTCACTTTTCTTAATCGCCGTTACTCTGAACTCTGAATTTCGGCGAGAGAGAAAGGAGAATCCTGGAACTCGCCCAGAGGATACATAGGAGGATTAATATTGTGTCATTTCGTTTATTCTTAGTTTTTTTTGCTGTTGTTTCAAGTTATTCGCTAGCGATCGTGCTTCCTGTTCTTTCCCACCACTAAACTACTAAAATTTCTTCCCTTACTCTTTTATTTCTTTCCTGCACCCTTACTCTATTTATCTCTTTCCTGCACCCTTATCTTAAACATCGAAGTAGTGTAGTATAGGAGCCGGCCTTTCTCCGGATATTGGCACGAGGAGCATCTCTTCTCTTCGGCCTTTCAATGTTGGTCCAGGTCTAGGGCGCATACACTTACCCAAATCCTTTCCTGGGCAGATTTGATGACCAATAGTTTTTGGCATGCCCGGTGGGACCCGGTCAGTCTCACCTTATAAGTGGTAGTGAGAACCGATGCTCTCATTACCAAAAGACTCTTAGCATCTGGCGACTCTGTTTACCCAAGAATATTTAAGTCGTAAAGACCGGTACCTAAGTCTGTGCCTTCATGCAAACAAGATGGAGAGTTAGGAATAGAGGAGAGGAAACTGAGTTCTTTGAGCTAGATATTGATGCCTTTGGGGAACGATCTAGGTTGGTCACCCCCGAGTCTTTGTTACGTGGAACATCCTCGCAAGAGGCCGTTGTTGATGAACAAGGCCTAACTTCTGATAGCACAATGGCTAGCTTTCCTCCTAATCCTCCCAACTCACCGAAGCATCCTAGTGCCTCCATTCCTATTGGTCATCCTGTTAGCAATCAAGGAGGAGCTTCGAGAATTCCTGTCTCTCAAAATCCGAGAGTAAATATGGCACAACAACAACAACAACAACAACAAATGCAGCAGCAACCGCCGCCCAGATTATTTCCAGCATGGAATTCTTCGGGACCGCTAAATCTAGCGGGACAAGGGCAAGTGTTGCCTGTTGCTATAAAGAAGATCCCAATGTTCGATGGAACTGGGAAGACTGCCCTAGAGCACATCCAGGATATAGTTTCTCTAGCGGTGATCCATGACATCATAGAAGAGCGGGTTATGGTAAAGCTTCTGGTTCTGTCTCTTAGAGGAAAACTCCTCTACTGGTATAGATCTTTACCACCCGGTACCATTACGGGATGGGACCAGTTAGCCGGACAGTTGATGCGAAGCTTCAATGAGTCCGTCGATCCGACCTCTCTCCTACAGTAGTTCACAACGATCCAGAGACATCCACAAGAGGAGATTGTAGACTTCAATGTTAGGTTCACTCGAACCTGGCAAAGAATACTAGTTGGACTTCGGCCAACCGATGAAGCCGTAGCGTACTATTTCCTTCGGGCTTTCAATCCTGATATCAGTGTGATGGTAAGGTATTCGAATATCAATACCTTCCCAGAGTTATATGAGTTAGCCCAAAAGGCAGAAATGGATCTAATAGCTATGGGTAAGCTTCCCCAAAGGATGTCGATGCCCATACTTCCCGATTTCTATCAATCCCAGTATGCAAGCGCAGCCGCTTCGCATATCTCTGCAACCCCTGCACTCCCGATCTCATCTTGGAACCCGAATCCCATCGTATCTCAAATCACTGCTCCACAAATTCATTTTCCCACTTTTTTGACCTCATAGCCCATGGTTACTTCGGCATTCCCTCTACTGCCAGCACCACTTCAACACCCAGCCCTACCTCCAATACCGACAATGGCTCCATTGCCACCGATTCCCAAAGTCGAGGACATGCAAGTCAAAATATTGCAAGAAGTTTAGTCCTTGAACTCCATAGTGCAGACCCTGTCTAATGACATGACCATTATGAAGAAGAAGCAAGCGCAACAAGAGTTTCTATCGAGAAGATCTTATCCTACGCCTGCGCTTACTAAAGATCAAGCGACCCAGCAAGGAAGAGCTTCGACAAGAAATGCTGCAATAGATGAAGCCCCGAGCACTTTCGATTATATACATTGGTGCTCCACGTGTAATGATCCTCATGAAGAGAATACCTGCATGCTGCACCAACACTATGTACAAACGCTGAGCAGTAGTCATGGCGGTCAAGTCAACGTCATCAGGCAAATGAATCACAACCTGGTAATTGGTGAAGAAGAGCCAGTTGCAGTCCTTACCAGAGGAGGAAAGAAGTCGATAGAAGTGGATGCTACTCAAATGGCTCCTTTAAAGGTGCATGCTCGCCATGAGAAGGGACAACAACCTCCTTCGACCCCGAACGAAGCTCGACAGCCTACACCAGTCAAAGAAAAGGCCCAACAGGCTCCTGCAAATCCACCACAGGTGGAAACAAAGGAGCAAGCTAGAGAGAAACTCAAGCTTCCTTCGTTGACTAAGCGACAAAGGGTCGAAGCTACGAAATAGTATCGCACCAGATATGAGCCGAGAAAGGAACCTGAGGTGCCCAGTTCCCTGGCATACAACATTGTAGATGAGCTGAAGAGGATTCCAGCCAAAATCAGTTTGTACGATGCACTGCAACTACCCGGACAAGTGGACCTATTGCAAGAATCATTGAAGATAACCAAAGCAAGAAAGGCAACACCGCTTGCCCTAGTGCAGACCCTATCCACATCCATTATGGGGAAGAATAGGCCACCACCATTCTATATGTCTCTACAGATGGAAGGGTACGTTGTACATAACTGTATGATTGACTCTGGGGCCGCGACGACAGTCATGCCAAAGGCAGTATGCGAAGAGATAGGGATGGAATATACGCGAAGCAGTCATGGTGTACTCCAGTTGGATGGTACCCCCATGAAGACTGTAGGAGTGATCAAGGATATTCCTATTCGGCTACACAAGATGCCTCAAATCATAGTTATACAAGAGGTGGTAGTCGTTGACCTCGAGCCCTACTTCAGTATGTGCTTGTCGAGAGAATTTACGGCGAAGCTGGGAGGATATCTATCTATGGACTACTCGCACTTGGAGATTCCATTCAAAGGGAAGAAGATTAAAATTTACAACGAGAAGCCTTCTACCTTCCTCGTAGAAAAGATGTCCGAAGGAGAAAGCAACGATCCTGTGCATGCGATAGTGGAAGGGATAGAGCAGGTGGACCTGGTCGAGGAGTCTCTCGCACAGTTAAGTTGTGAAGATGAGTTTTCATTGGCAGACTTTAATGCCATGATAGAAACCGAGATGGGATGTTATGCCATCGCCAAGCCTAAGAAAAACATCAAGTCAGAAGATAAGGTCTTCGCCGAAGGACTGTGGAAATTGTTCTTCGATGGCGCCCGATGCAAAAATGGCGTCGGGGTGGGGATTCTTCTAGTATCACCTTCTGGAGAGCAGAAGGAATATTGTTACCGGTTGGTGTGGAGTTGCACCAACAATGCAGCAGAATATGAAGCATTATGCCTAGGACTCAAAAAAGCAAAAAAGTTAGGCATAAAGCATCTCCAAATCTTTGGAGATTCCGAATTGGTATGCAATCAAGTCACAAACAAGTGCACTTCAAAGAAGCATTATCTCAAGTCATACCGAAATAGGGTATGGGACTTGCTCGACCAGTTCGAATCTCTCAATCTATAGTCTATTCCAAGAGAAAAGAACCGACATGCCGATGTTCTAGCATCCATCGCAGCCAAGTATTCTCCAGCAGAAGACATGGTGCATAAGCCCAAAGCTGTGAGGATGATTTACAGGCCCTCTGTCCCAGATAGAGATCTGCATTGGTAGGTTTTTGATAGTGATGAGCAGATTATGAATTTCATGATTCAAGAAGTAGCCACAGTTGAGAGCAGAAGCCCTGACGAAGAAGAATATGAAGGGCTAGTTCAATTGAAGAATAACCACATTCCCAAGGGATTAATTACTCTTGAAAGCCTCTTTGATCAGAATGATCGAGCAGTTTCTCACAGAATCAAAGTTAATGCAAAGCAATATCAAGATTTAGAGCTTGAGCCTAGAAAAGCAATAAAAGTTGGAACAGATTGCACTTCGAAAGAGCTAGAGCAGATCCGATCTCTATGCAGAAGGTATCCCGACATAGTGGCTTGGTCTTATCAAGACTTAAGGGGATACGATCGGCAACTGATCCAACATACAATTGAGTTGCAGGAAGGGATCAAACCTTTTCGACAGAAGCAAAGGCCCGTCAATCCAAAGATCGAAGTCTTGATGAAGGCCGAACTCCTAAAAATGCTCGAGGTGAAGATAATTTATCCCATCAAACATTCTTCTTGGGTAGCGAATCTAGTCCCAGTCAGAAAGAAGAATGGAGATATACGATTGTGCATGGACTTTCGCAACCTGAACCAAGCTTCTCTCAAAGACCACTACCCTCTCCCATAGATCGATTAGATCTTGCATTCGATGGCTGGGGCTCAACGCTTCTCCCTACTCGATGGTTTCTTCGGATACAATCAAATCTGGGTCAGGGACGAAGACCAACATAAGACCGCATTCACTACCAAGTGGGGCACATTTGCTTACCAGCGAATGCCCTTCGGCCTTTCGAATGCGGGTGCCACTTTTTAGAGGGCAATGGATTTAGCTTTTGGTGAGCTCTTGAATAAGGTTATTGTTATCTATCTAGATGACATGACCGTCTTCTCCCAAAGAAGGGAGGATCACCCCTTACACTTACAACAAATTTTCGAAAAATGTCGAGAATTTGGCATTTCAATCAATCCGAAGAAGTCCATATTCGTAGTCAGCGAAGGGAAGTTGTTGGGACATGCGATATCAGAGAAGGGTCTCGCTGTAGATCCTAACAGAGCCGAGGCTCTAATGAAGCTCCCACTCCCAATAGACAAGAAAGGACTTCAATCCTTCTTCGGCCAGATTAACTTCGTGAGGAAGTTTGTCCCAGATTTTGCCCAGGTCATCAAGTCGATGTCCGAACTTTTGAAGAAGGGTGCAGAATTCATCTGGACGAAGGAAAGAAAGGAAGCATTCGAAGAAATAAAATCCCGAATTGCTCAAGCACCGGTCCTGACCAACCCTGACTACAATCGGGACTTCATCCTATATGCTATAGGAGAACCTGAGAGCTATGCTGTGGTCCTAACACAAAAGGGGGAAGATGGTGAAGAGCGCCCCATCGCATTTCTAAGCCAAGTGATAAATCCTCATGAAGAAAAATATAATTTCATAGAAAGGCAGGTGCATGCAGTAATGAAGTCTCTTAGGAAGTTCAAGCAATTCATCTCCCAAAGTTGGGTTACAGTCTTCGTCATCCACCCCGATGTGCACAATTTCATCATCCAAGGAGAATTGGGTAGTAAAAGAGCCGGTTGGGTCAATAAGATACAAGAGTTCGACATCGAGATCAAACCCACAAAATTGGTTCGCGATCGTGCATTATGTCAAGAACTGGCGAAGAGCGTAGCGGCCGAAGCTATAGAATCTCAGTGGGATGACTCGCCGACAGAAGAATGCTTCGCAAATCAAGAAGAGGACGAGAAAGATTGGGTCAGTGAAATAGTTGAATACTTCAACACCGGCAGATGTCCTTCACATCTAAATGCTTCACAACGAAGGCATTTCAGGATGCGGTCCTCCCGATATACTTTGCGCCCCGAAGGCCTATTTTTTAGAAACATTGATGGCATCCTTCTCAGGTGCATAAAATATGATGATAAAAGGAGAGTCCTAGGAGAATTTCATTCAGGATTATCTGGAGGCCACTTCGTAGGGAGAACAACGACGCTAAAGATCATCAAGGCGGGTTATTATTGGCCCACACTCTTCGCTGATGCCTTCGCAGTTTGTCGCAAATGCGAGCAGTGTCAAAAGTTCATCGACCGAAGCAGAAATGCTTCGATGCCTCTCCAACCGATACAAGTAGAAACTCCCTTTCAACAATGGGGGTTGGATTTCATAGGGGTCATATCGCCGAACTCCTCCGCTGGGCATAAGTTCATCCTGACCGCGACTGATTACTTTACCAGATGGGCCGAAGTAGTTCCCACGAAGCATGCTGATCAGAGACTGTCATAGCCTTCCTTGAAGGATTGATCACCCGGTTCGGCATTCCCGAAGCAATCATAATAGACAATGGTCCTGGCTTTGCAGGCACCAAAATCAATGAATTCCTCTACAGATATGGGATATATCATAAAGTATCCTCCAATTACTATCCACAGGGCAACGGCTTGGCGGAATCAACCAACAAGACCTTGTTGAAGGTGTTAAGAAAGCTCATAGAGATGAACAAAAGGACTTGGCATCTCCTTCTAGATCGTGCCTTGTGGGCCGATCGAATTCTGTCAAGAAGTCAATCAAGACTTCACCTTATGCCCTGGTCTACGGCAAGGAGGCCATCTTACCTACCCATATAGAGATCCCTGCATTGCAGTTGTTAGAAGAAGAAGGAGTCAACCCTTTGGAAAGTAGACTGGCTCAGCTGCTACAACTGGAGGAAGATCGCGAGAAGGCTTACCAGAGCTTCGCTAAACATGCTCAGGTCACCCGAGATTGGTTCAAGAAAAAATCATCCGATCGCACATTCAAGGTGGGAGATCTAGTATGGAAGTGGGACTCCTGGAAGGCCAAGCCTGGAAATCACGACAAGCTGGATGCTTTCTGGGACGGACCATTCGAAATCATGAAGGTGAACTCGGCCAACTCTTTCATCCTCAAAGATGCAGATGGCCAGGTATTACCAATTTCTGTTAATGGTCTTCATCTGAAGACTTTTCATCGCTGAGGCGAAACTCTTGTAAAAAAATAATAAATAATAATAATAAATAAATATGTACTTTTGTATATAATTTTCATTTGTGTATATACATCTTGTTCTGAGATTGCAAAAGCTAAGTATTACACTCCAAAATCTCCTTCGGGGACTTTTGATGCGAAGTAGCAGTTGCAAGGAGGTTCGCAATGAAGCACTTTACCCTCAAAAGGGCCGAACCAAAATTCAAACAAAGGCATGAAAAGAGCTTCGCACCCAAAGCATTTTAAGAGGTGACTTCTGACAGAAGTTTTGCGAAGTAGATTTTAAAAGAGCCCTTGCAAAGCAGTTTTTGAAGCAAAATTTGGCGAAGCAGTTTCCAAGAAGGCAAGCTTCGGTAGACGGTCTTCATGAAGCAAATCGGCAGTGCAATGAAGGAGAAGTACTTCGGGCCCGAAGCGTCGAAAAGCAGCCCGCACCAAAGGTTCACCGCGAAGCATTTTCAATGCTGATTTCAACTTCATCGAACCAACAACGCGTGAGATGGGAGAATTTAAAATGTGCCTCGAAGAACGTGTTGACAACAACCTTGAAAAGAGTTTGAAGTAGATGAATTTAAGGCAAAGGTGGTGGAGCACATCCCGAGGCGATTCGGTTAAGAGAAAAGCCCGCATCGAGGTACGAGGTGGCAGTAGTTTGCGTTTCATGATCACCAAAGTGCGTGGCCCCGTGTACTACGCCGCCAGAGCCAATCAAAGGGCATGGCAACTTCCTCCATCCGAAGCGTTAATTTAATTTTGGTAGGTGCCATAAATTGAGGTAGTTACCTTTTTAGGCTATAAAACGTGAAGCTCTAGCAAGGAGAAGGTTATTTATCCATCAGTTCGTGCAAGACTAAGAGCCTTCGGTTACTCTGCAATTCTCCTACCCTTTGCATCTAAGCCCTTCACATCAAAGCCCTCTGTATCAAGGACTCTGCCGCCATCATTTTCAACATGGGGAAGAAAAACTCTAAAGAGAAGGGGAAGGAGCCCGAAGTTGCAAGCCCTGAAAAAATAAAGAAGGGCAAGGAAGAGAAAAAGCATACTCCTAAGAAGATCAATCTCACCCCTCGCCTGAAAAAATAGCGATAGAAGAAGGAGATGACTCTAAGGAGGAGCAACTTGTAGAACCACCAATTGATGGGTGGGAGAAAATTAGAGACACAGAGCTCTCTAAGGGTGTGTCCGACCTCCGACGCACTATTGAGTTTATGACGAGCAGACTCACCCCGTGAGAATAAGAGAGCTGCTGCATATTACTCTCAAATTTACTGGTATTTGACCCCGCCTACTCACCACTATCCCGAATTGATCTATGCTATCACGCAAAATTACCAGCCTACCTCTAGGCAAGTGTTGGATGCTGTAGGCCATAAGTTGTTTTCAATTTTGAAGGAAGATGTGCAAGCAGCCTTCGCGCCACAACAAGGTCCGCCCAAGGGCTATTCTGTTCGCAACGTCATTCTGAGCGAACAGATGGAGAGGTTCACCTCCAACAACTACATATTGAAATTCCTACGTGAGAACCTCAAAAGCTGGCTCCCTTCAAGCAAGTTGCCCCAAATACCCCTACCCTTGGCTGCCTTCAAGAACACCGATATTGGAACCGGTTCTCCATCATTGCATGGGTGGAGGGCCTATCGACGGATGCTTCCGGCTTGCTAAACCTCGCTGATGTCTTTGGCACCCGAGATGTATTTCAAGAAAAAAATCATTTATGCCCTACGCATTCAAAGTGGGAGATTTGGTATCAAAGTGGGACTCCTAGAAGGCCAAGCCTGGAAATCATGACAAGCTGGATGCTTTCTGGGATGGACCGCTCGAAATCATGAAGGTGAATTCGGCCAACTCTTTCATCCTCAAAGATGCAGCTAGCCAGGTATTACCAATTTCTGTTAATGGTCTTCATCTGAAGACTTTTCATCGTTGAGGTGAAACACAAAAAAAAAAAAAAATTGTGTATGTACTTTTGTATATAATTTTTCATTTGTGTATATACATCCTGTTTCGAGATTGCAAAAGCTAAGTGTTATACTCCAAAACCTCCTTCGGGGATTTTGATGCGAAGTAGCGGTTGCAAGGAGGTTCGCAGCAAAGCACTTTACCCTCAAAAGGTTAAACAAAAATCGAAACTAAAGGCGACGAAAGAGCTTACTTGAAGCACTTTAAAGAGATGCTTCAGCCGAGGCTTTGCAGGAAGCAGATTTAAAAGAGCTTGCAACTTTGAAGAAATTGGCAAAAATTTTGCGAAGTATTTTCCAAGAAGACGAGCTTCGGGGGGTTCAGTATTCAAAAAAAAAAAAAAAAAAGGTGACGCGACGAGAAAGAACTACTTCGGGCCCGAAGCGTTGAAAAACAACCCACACCAAAAGTTCATCGTGAAGCATTTTCAATGTTGATTTCAACTTCGCCGAATCGGGAGCATTTAAAATGTGTCTTGGGGGACACGCCGACAGAAACCTAGGGGATTTCGAAGTAGATGAATTTAATGCAAAGGTGGTGGAGTGCATCCCGAGAGGATTCGGTTAAGAGAAAAGTTCATTCCCAGGTATGAAGTGGCAATAGGTTGTGTTTCCAATGTAGGGCATAATCATCAAAGCGCGTAGCCCCGCGTACTACACTGTCGCAGAGCCAATCAAAAGACACGGTAACTTCCTCCATCCGAGGTGTAAATTTAATTTTGGTAGGTGCCATAAATTCAGGTGGTTGCCTTTTAAGGCTATAAAATGTGAGGCCCTAGCAGAGAGAAGGTTATTCATCCATCAGTTCATGCAAGACTAAGAGCCTTCGATTACTTTGCAATTCTCCTGCCCTTTGCATCAAAGACCTTTGCGTCGAAGCCCTCTGTATCAAGGACTTTGCCGCCGCCATTTTCACAATGGGAAAGAAAAACTCTAAGGAGAAAGGAAAGGAACCAGAAGTAGCAGGCCCCCAAAAAACAAAGAAGGGCAAGGAAGAGAAAAAGCATACACCTAAGAAGATCAATCTCATCCCTTGCCCAGAAAAGCAGACGATGGAAGAAGGAGACGACTCTGAAGAGGAACAACTTGAAGAACCACCAATTGATGGGTGGGAGAAAATTAGAGACACAGAGCTCTCTAAGGGTGTGTCCGACATTCAATGCACTATTGAGTTTATGACGAGCAGACTCACCCCAGAGAATAATAGGGCTGCTACATATTATTCTTAGATTTTCTGGTATTTGACCCTGCCTGCTCACCACTATCCAAAGTTAATCTGTGCTATCGCGTAGAACTACCAGCCTGCATCCAGGCAAGTGTTGGACGCTTTGGGTCATAAATTATTTTCCATTTTGAAAGAAGATGTGCAAGCAGCATTTGCACCACAACAAGGGCCACCCAAGGGTTATTCAGTTCACAATGTCATTCTGAGCGAACAGATGGAGAGGTTCACCTCCAACAACTACATATTGAAATTTTTGCGCAAGAACCTCAAAAGTGGGCTCCCTTCAGGCAAGCTACCCCAAATGCCTCTACCCTTGGCAGCCTTCAAGAACACCGATATTTTCTCTATCATTGCATGGGTGGCAGGCCTATCTACAGATGCTTCGGTGCAACCCTGGCAGGTGTCCTTGGCCGAATGTATTTTGAGAGGGGAATTCTATGCCCCTAATGCTTCAAGACTAAACACCAACCTAGTTTTCTTTGATTGGGCAGAATGGGTGGCCTGAACCTTACACACACGGCTCACCAGCATGAAGAATTTGACGACGGGCCAGTACTTCGCACCCTATTCTTTCCTTGTCTGGTTGTTTTTCTACCATGTACATAAATAATTCCCCCACATTGCCATTTATCCGAGAGACAAGGATGTAAATCCTCTACCTGTGTACCAGTGGACTCCCCTCCTATTGAGGACAGAGTCTTATTATTCTTTTAACCAATAGTTTTTGGGACCCGCCATGCATTTTTGAAAGGTTCTTGCCCTTGGGTGCCCCTCAGTTTGAGGGATAGAGTGGTAATAGAGAAGAAGGGAGATGTTTTTTAGTTAACATAGGGATTGGTGATTCGCCTATTCGACTTTATAGGAAAGCCCTTTCTGCTCCTTGTTTTCCCCTTTGAGTACCAATTTGCATTGGAGGTCGCTCGAAAGAGTGATGTAACAAACTTTGTCTACGACCACGATCGAAAATGGGCACATACCTGTGACTTCCCCTTCAAGATGGGGGTAATTGAAGTATTTGCCTTGAAGCAGAACGTATTCCTGGAAGAAAAGCTTGCCAAGTTTGGCCTACTCCAGATTCCTCAACAATGGCTCTATGATCCCTTGGGAGTGATGAGGGATCACTTAAAATTCAAGAACTTTCATGTCTGCCCCCACCCTAAAATTGTGAAGCAAAGAAATAATCCTAATGGGAAAGATCTGGAGTGGCATTTAGAGAGGATGGGGACATTGCCTCCCTGGCATGAATTTTACCCTATGGAGGTCGAGTTTGACCCTGACCAACATCCCTTCCCAACTCCAGACTCCACATTTTGGAGAAAGGTGAAGGATGATTTGAAGGAAGAATTAAAGAATTGGAGCGAGGAAAAATTTAGGGAGTGGTGGATAATGAGAGTCCATCACCAAAAAATGAATTCTTATGGACTCTTGACATCGGATAAAGACTTCGCGATTGTCTATGAAGCCAACGTTCAAACTTGGAAGTCCATATCCTTCGTTGACTTTGTTCCTCCAGCTACCCCAGGATTGGGCGAAAGCCCAAGAGGAGCTGACGATGCTTCGGAGCAAGAAGAAGAGGAAGAAGTCGAAGCTACACTAGAGGCACTACCACAGGGACCATCAAAAATCCATGACACAAGTGCCGAAGAGTTGGAGCAACCATTGGAGAGGAAGAAAAGAAAGAGGCAAGAGCAAATTCAAGTGCCTCATGCCAAACAACCTACATGAAGCTCCCAAATGCTCATGCCAGACAACCTACATCAGGCCAATCGAAGCAAATGTTGAAGATGCGATGCCACCAAGTGCAGAGACAGTCCCAAATATAGACATTATTGATGTGGAGGAACTCCAACAAGAGGGAGATCTCGAAGTAGAGGTCATGGGGGTCAGGAGTGTCAAAGCCTAAAAGGAGCAGGAGCCTATCACACAAGAAGTCACCACGACCGCTCTACCAGAAGGGCATGTAGGTACGCACTTTGCACCCTTTGCCTTGGTCTCTCACATGTCCACTATGGTCTCAACCGAGTCTCCCCATCAGTCTCTCCCTCCCTCACAAAGTCAGTCGCCTCCTCACACGTTGCCTCTTGCCACCAATCCCGTTAGCCCCACTCCACTCGAGTCATCAGGCTGGTACAAGTTTGTTGCTACCACTTCGCCTTCCCATGCCACCGATCCTTTGGACCTTAGCCAGGGTGAAGGTAGTGCCCCAATGTCGAACCCCGTTCTTCATTCCCCTGCATCACATGGCATTGTTGCACTCGCTGGGACTCCTAGTACACCTGTCGCCGAACCTTCTGGTGAGGCATCCCCCATTCATTCTTTGTATCTATTCACCCCTTTGGTTGGAGATCTAGCCTAATTTGAATCGGAGATGTCCTTAATTAAGGAATGCCCTCTAGCCGAGAAACTACTCCTAGCTCGACAAAATACAAAAAAAATGCTGAAGGAGACGAGGAAGAAGAGAGGGTGCTCTCTGGCCCAGGTTGAAAAATGCGCTGTCTTCGATTTGAAGGCTGGAAAGTTGCATAAAGTAAAAAATATCCCCAAGGTCCAAAAGCCCCTGGATGAAATGACTCTAGCGGACTATGACTACCAAGACAAATCCAAGGACCTGGAGCATTTGAATTTTGATAATGAATCTAAATCCATGCACGTCAGGATTGAAACTTTCCATGCACATGCAAACATCGCTAATCAGCGCAGATTTGAAGCAAAAAATGCCAACATCAAGTTGGAAGAAGAGCTAGCTAGAATCCGCTCCAAGCTGGAGGATTCAGAGAAGCAGTGTAAGCTAATGAAAAAGGAAACACACACCCTAAAATAGCAAATACTACAACTGTAGTGTACAGCTCAGAACCAAGCACAAAGACAGGCCAAGAATGATCTGAAGGCCAAGGAAGTTGAAAGCAAGATCTTGTAGTTGTAGCAGTAGTTGCACAAAAAAGAAATCTTGGAGTTGTTTGACAGAGGCAGGATCAAAGAAATCCGCTCACACTTGCTCAAAAATTTTAGATCCCGGGCCTCCAGTGCCCTATCAATTTTGACCTATATTACTGAAGCACAGCGTGCCACTGTCGAAGGAGGGCCAATCATAGATGATGTCACTCAGAAAGCTAGAGGCCAACTCAAATTAGCCTTTGATGTCCAAAGCATAAAATATCAAGACTTGCAGGTTGCTGCAATAAGTCAGACGGCTAGGGATTGGTCCACGACCCAAGCCACAGTTCACACCTTATTTTCCAAGGTGAGGAAAGCACAAAAAGTGAAGAACCTCCTGGACGTGTTTGAGAATGAACAGTGCACATCACTAGGCTATTTCTAGGATCTCTCTTCCTTAGGTTTCTCGAGCTTCACGGATGATGATGGGAACCTTCTGACCAAGGAAGAGCTTAAGCCGACATGGCTTCATTTTGAAGGCAATGTCTCAAAGATAGACGAATGGGCAGAGCTGATAACAGAAGGG
Source organism: Wollemia nobilis (assembly GCA_028583015.1). Taxonomy (NCBI): domain Eukaryota; kingdom Viridiplantae; phylum Streptophyta; class Pinopsida; order Araucariales; family Araucariaceae; genus Wollemia; species Wollemia nobilis. Next base: position 2,487 of record JAQPPZ010008729.1, on the reverse strand, counting down.
TAGGTCACATATTTCATTTTGAGACATTGCAAGATTGCAGCCTACCTGAATGATTTGTACACCAGAGCCAAACATGTTGATATCAGGCAAATTGATCGGTTTCACATTTTGGTGAAAGCATTGCAAGATCAAGAGTCTTTCTCGAAGGGTGCTTGGGCTCATGTCCGCCAAACCATGAAGTGCATCCGTGATCACCTTGCCCCATCGCCACAGCAGGAAGTTGTACTAAAGGAAGCAGAAGAAGAAGAAGAACAAGCCGTGGAAGTGCCCCAAGAGATTGAAAAGAGAGAAGGATCTAGAGGTAACTCTAGCCCAACGGATCAAGGCTGAGGGTTCTCCCACCAAGACGAGCTCGTTGCCCCGTGAGCCACCAAGAATGTTGACAATTTTGTCACATTGCACAATGGGGTAGAAAAAATTTGATATATTTTTTAAAGTATTTCTTTTAATTTCATGAATTTATTCCCTTGATTTTTTTTAGAAGCAACATTTTCAAGCATTGCAGCAATTTTGGCTTTCCCTGCCTCCCCCTTGTACATAAAATGAAGAAGAAAGAGCTTTGCTATTGAACAAGCTAAGGAAGATAGCTTCGCGAAAGAAATCACTAAGGATGAAAACTACTTCGGGCCTGAAGTCCCTCAAACAACTACTTAGGGCAAAAACCTTACGAAGCGACGTTGCCGAAGAAGGAATTCAAAGAGGGCGTAAAAAGAGCTTCACACCCAAAGCATTTCTAGAAGCTACTTCGGGCAAAAATTTTGCGAAGCGGCATTCAAGCGACATTTCAAAAGAATAGCTTCACCAAAGGAAAATTGCGGTCCTAATTGGCTAAGGCGAGAAAGAACTACTTCGGGCCTGAAGTCCCTCAAACAGTTACTTCGAGCGAAAGTTTTACGAAGCGGTGTTGCCGAAGCAAAATGCAAAGGAAGAAGAATGAAAACTACTTCGGGCCCCAAGCACTTCAAAAGGCTACTTCGGGCAAGAAACTTGCGAAGCGGGATTTGAAGGAGCGCAATGTTGAAAACACTTCGCCGAAAAACCGCCGAAGCACCCACTTCGGGCCTCCTCGCCAGCGAACCATTTCTACTTCACCGAAAGTTGTTGCGAAGCATCTGCTTCGGCAAACCTTTATGCGAAGTACTTTCACCCAAAGTGGAAGTAGTCAAAGCATTTTTGAAGGTAAGAATGCGCTTCGGCCAAAATCCTCCCGAACCACAATTTTGAAGGAAGATTGCGATGAAGCATTTTAACAGTTCATCGGCAAAGTAGTTTTATCACATCTTCTAGCGAAGTAGTAATGAAGAGCCCATCTTGCGAAGGAGATTTGCTTCGGCCCTCATCACCCCCGAAGTCGTTTTGCGAAGCTCCACCATGCTAAGTGCAAATCAAGGAGAATCTGCTTCAACACAAGTCCATTGCGAAGTGAAGTTGTGAACGAAGAACTAGCAAAGCACTTCAAGGGCACGCACTCCAAGCCAGGTATTTTCCTAAGGCGATTAAGTGCCTCATAAATCCATTTTTACGTGTCCAAAAAACTAGCTGCGCATTTTTGGAAATTGGAAACAAAGTATCAGTCTCTGAAGAAGAGCCCGACAAGCATGGTAGCCACTCGAGTATTGCACCCAGAAGCCAAGGACGCTCAGATGACTCATTAATGCAAGTTTCCATGGTTGAACCAGTCGTAGTTTCCAGTTTTGGTAACGGATTTGAGAGCTCAGTCATGAGGGCCGCAAGGAGCCGACTTCTCAGCTTTCGAGGGTGTACTCCTCCATTTTGTGCAATTATGGCTCAGAGGGTCGGGTCCTCTATAAAAACCCAGGCATTGTAATGTAAAAAGGGGGGGAATTTTTTGCTAGAAAACTATTATAACTTGCATTTTTACGATTAATACTAAGGAGCTTTAGACTCTATTTCTCTATTATATGTTGCCTTCTGCGTTTATTTCTTTCATCTTTCTTCATTTGTATACTGTAATTCTGAATCCTGGATTTAGGTATGCGATTGGGGACTGAACCCTAAAATTTTCTTGAAGGATACATAGGGGAGGAAAACATCGTAGAGGCTTTCTTTTATGTCGCCTATGGATAGTGTTTCTATTATATTCACTTTTCTTAATCGTCGTTACTATGAACTCGAATTTCGGCGAAAGGGAAAGGGGAATCCTAGAAATCGTCCAGAGGATACATAGGAAGGTCAATATTGTGTTCATTTTGTTATATTCTTGGTGTTTCTTGCTGCTGTTTGAAGCTATTGGCTGGCAATCATGCTTTTGGTTCTTTCCCACCATTAAACTACTAAAATCTCTTCCCTTAATATTTTATTTCTTTCCTGCACCCTTATCTTAAAACACCAAAGTAGTTTAGAACAGGAGCCGACCTTTCTCCGAAGATTGGCATGAGGGGCATCTCTTCCCTTCGGCCTTTCAATGTTGGTCCAAGTCTAGGGTGCATACACTTACCCAATTCCTTTCCTGGGCAGATTTGATGA